>JADDOH010006774.1:0-153472 GCA_016648135.1 Agrypnia vestita | reverse complement strand
AGGCCGGCAGTTGCTCCCCCAAGCAGGTTCTAGGCCTCTTGGGGAGACTCAACTTCGCAAACTTCGCCACCCCTCGGGGTCGTTTGCATTGCCGAAGACTGCAGAGATTCAGCCGCCAGCTGCAGAGGCACGAGCCATCCAGACAAGTGGAGCTTCCTGCCGCGGTTCGGCAAGACCTAGAGTGGTGGTTGGAGGCCGTAGGGGAGTCCTGCCCAATAAACGAAGCCCCCTTCTCCCACTTCCTGACTACAGACGCAGCGGACGCAGGTTGGGGCGGCCAGGTGGACGACAAGACGATATCAGGCCAGTGGACCCCAGAGCAGATGCGGTGGCATTCCAACCAGAAAGAAGCCTTCGCTGTTTACGCAGTGATCAGGGATCACGCTTACCTGCTAAGAGGAACGAAGACCCTACTGCAGACAGACAACAAGACAGTAGTGGCTTACATCAACAAGGAGGGGGGGACAAGATCATTGGGCCTTCTGAAGATAACTCGAGACCTCCTAGAGTTTATCGACCAGCAGGAAATATCTCTGACAGAGCAGTACATTCCAGGGAGATACAACGGGATTGCGGACCGACTCTCACGGGGGACACCACTCCCGGAATGGCACCTCCTGGAACCAGCGACAGAGGAAATATTCCGAATATGGGGACGTCCTCAGATCGACCTCTTCGCATCGGCCACCGCCCATGTGGTGCCAAACTACGTGTCGCTAGACTCAACCGATTGCTCGGCCTCCTATCTCAACGCATTCAGTCAGCATTGGGATTACGAGCTGGCCTGGGTATTTCCGCCGCCGAATCTCGTCCCAAGAGTACTGGCGCACTTGAACCTGGCAAGAGGCACCTTTCTCCTAGTTGTGCCAAGATGGGAGAAGACATTCTGGAGGGCCGATCTCAAACAACGAGCAAAGGGAGGGCCAATAAGCGTAAGAGATCTGAAGAGCGTCCTGATCGATACGTCGACAGGGTTTCCCCCACCGAGGGTGTCGGACCTCCAACTGGAAGTTTGGAGAATAGCAGTGGGTGGGAACAGGCTATAGCGGATTGGAGCCAGGAGGAACAGCAGCTGTTCAGATCTGGCTGGAGAGGCTCAACGCTGAACACCTACAAGCCGGCCTGGGATAGGTGGCAGCGATGGTGTACCACGCATTCTGTCCAACCTCATAACCCTCCCCCTGCAACAGTGGCAAGATATCTGGCCAACCTGTTCATCCACGAAGGGCTAGCCCCTCGAACAATATTGGTCCACAAATCGGCAATCGTATCCTTCTGTGGCCCAGCTCTTGATGCAGATAAGATTAGCTCGAACTTCCTCGTCAGGAACGTCCTTAAAGCCATCTCGGTTTCTGGTGGATGCACTGAGAGACCCCCGATCTGGAACCCCCGAGTAGTGGTGGAGTGGCTACGTGAAAACCCGCCAAGGAAACAGCCTGTATGACGTGTCAAGGAGGACGGCCATACTACTCATCATGGCATCTGGGCGAAGAGTCCAAGATCTGACACTTCTCAGAGTCACCCCGGACCGATTGATCGACAAAGGAGACTCCATCACGCTATGGCCAGCCTTTGGAGCGAAGACTGACACGGCAAGACACAAACAATCGGGATGGAGGTTGAGCGCATCGGATGAAAGGAACATCAACCCCTTGTTTTGGATCCGAAAGCTGGTCTCACTCTCACAGCCGAGACGAAAGCCGGACATGAAAGAACTATTTGTGACGACAGCAGGTGAAGTAAAGCCAGCTTCACGGACAATGATAGGTGGTTGGATCAAGTCAATCCTAAGAGAGGCTGGAGTGGAAGCAACGCCAGGAAGTGTTCGTTCTGCTGTGGCTTCGTTGAATTGGCTGGAAAACTACCCGATAGAGGAGATCTTGTCAAGGGGAAACTGGCAGAGTGAAATCACCTTCCGAAAATTCTACCAAAGAGAGATAGTAGATAACCCCAAGCAACAATGCCCCCAGAGCTCATTAGCGCCTCTCTTTACGCCAATATAGGCAGTCACATATAACGTCGAACCACTAGGTCACCAGGTGATAACAAACAGATCTCTCATAATGGATTCCAGGCGTCGAGACGGAACACAAAATAAAAGAATTTTACCTTCCATTAAAATTCCTATTTTGTTTCCCTCGACGCCTGGAATCCAGGTAATCCCTACTTGGTGCATTATGAGTCATATGAAAGAAAAACCGTTGCGCCGACGTAACCGGAAACAGGGATACCAGCGGGAATAAATTGTCGCAAACAGGGAATCAGAGGGGGTAGGAACGCGTGTATAAGTGCCGAAACAGCAGGCTGTTCTCTCATAATGGATTCCAGGCGTCGAGGGAAACAAAATAGGAATTTTAATGGAAGGTAAAATTCTTTTAATAATATTTCTTATTAATGTCAAATTTGGCAAAGAAACACGTTTCATTGTGAGCTTTCAGGCATTCTAATTTATAAGTTGTTTGTTGGCATATTTGATACTTTGGCATTTTTATTTTTAAATAACAATTAATGCGTTATTAATATTTTTTAAAAACTGACTTTTAATTAGTGATTGAAGCCTCAAAGTGCAGGAGTAAATATAATATATTGTTTAAAACGATATTTTTATATGAATAAAAATCGTTTAAAATACATAAAAATTTCTTGCAAATTTAAAAAATTATAACTATAAATATTTAAAATTCCTTAATTATTTTAGCACAGATTCATCATCATAATAAAAGCTTTATACATGTAAAAACTTATTCTGCATACATATAAATATTCAGTAACTATTAAAAAATATCTAAGACACTGAAAATGAGTTTTTTGGCTGCGGATTGTAAATGATGTTCAGTTTTTTACTTTTATATAAGATTAAAAATCTAATCATCTTAAAAAAATTGCAGTCTTGCATATACATTCTGATATAAATGGATAATAAAAACCCACATTTTTGTAAAAAAAATGCCAAAATATGAATTTGCAGTGAAAGTCCACCAGTCTTAAGGCAGCACATTTGTTTCAAAACTGTCAAATTCGAGGTATTGCCTCGTTAGATCGTGCTCTTTCAAGATGGGACAAAGACATCTAAACACAATATCGAATAAATATTGCACTTTCGTTATATTAAACTATTCATTGAATTATTATTTTGAATCTCACAGTCCGAATAAGAAAGCTAGTTTATTTTTTCAAAGAAATTAGAGATGTACTCGACACACCGACAAGAAGAATAGTATACTATGCACTGTGTCACTCACTCATTAATTATGCAACTGTCAGTTGGGGTGGTGCAGCTTCTACTATCTTAGATGCATTAAGCAAAGCCCAGAAAATGGTATTGAGAGTTCTTCATAAAAAGCCATTTCGTTTTCCTTCAGAAGAACTTTTCAGAGAATGTCACGTCCTGGACATCAATCAAATATATTTACTCAACACTTTAAAATATTTTTTCCGACATAAACAAGATCACCAAAAAAATAACTCACTCACACTCAACAAGGGCACAGGTGAACAGCGAATATCTTGTACCAAAATTCACAAAAACATTTTCACAAAGATTTCACCTCTTCCAAGCACCAAAAATATTCAATACTCTTAACACTACACTAAAAACTTGTAGCCATAGTCTCGCATATTTTTCTTCAAAAGTAAAACTATGGCTGCATGAAAAGGGAAGGAAGCATGTCCAAAACCTACTAAAATCCATGATATAAACTAAATTTGAAAAATACTAATCCTACAAGAACATTTACTTTCATCTTTCTAAAAACTTTTAATTGTTTTATTTTATTTTATTAAATATCCTATTCAGATCATTTTTTTCCTTTGTCTATAATAGAATTAATTAACACCATTATTAGATTGTAAACATTTAATTATTACTATTACTCAATTTTAATTGGCAATAATATTGATTCACAAATGTTATATAAATACTAAATATTCTTGAACATTATACTACTGGAAGAGCACTGTCTGCTATAATACAGTAAACTACTAGTGTAGCAGGCAGGGCATCAAATCAATTGTAGTGTTTACTTGCTGCCAAGACTCTCAGCAACAATGAAAAAAGCTTAATTTAATTTTGTAAACACTAATTGTAAACTTTGTAAACTTTGTAACATTGAATAAACATTGAATAAATTGTAAACTTTGTAAACTTTGCAACATTGTAACATTGTAACATTGAATAAACGAATAAACGAAACGAATATTGCTGGAGAGAAAGGTTATGATAGAAAGAGATGACGATATAGTCTTCGATATCGAATGAGCTGACGGAATATAACATATGACGGGTAAACATCTGAAGCGCACCGATCGGCTGGTGGTATGTCACAATGTTTACATATTTTAACTTTTGTCAAATGCTCGTGTATTATTGAGTCAAATTCTTATTGTTTTCTATATAGAATTTAAAAAATATTAATATTTCTGCAATCATTTTATGCATTTCGTAATATTAATAGCGAAAAATTGCATGTCAGATGCACACGCGCTTGCGCGGCGCGTGAGTCTTGACTTTAACTAAAATCTCGAATGCTCGAGGCTTGACGTAGTTTAATATAATATTAATTCATATTGAAGTCATATTTGGCATAAAAATACGCAAGTGTCTTAAGCCTAGACCAACAAGCTACTCATTCTTATTGTTACTGTACCCTTATCTTGTAATTCTTATATTAGGTTAAGAATGTTCTTAGGTTTTCACGGCCACACAGAATCTTCAAGTTTGTGTTTACTGGGGTATTATGCCATATGTTACGACCTTTCGGGCCGACGTTTCGGATCCCATTGTAGGGTCCATCATCAGGGCTGATGATGGACCATCAGCCCTGATGATGGACCATCAGCCCTGATGATGGACCACCATCAGCCCTGATGATGGACCCTGCAATGGGATCCGAAACGTCGGCCCGAAAGGTCGTAACACGGCATAATACCCCAGTAAACAAAAACTTGAAAACTTTATGAGGTGTACCCAAAAAAAAAAAAAACATTTTTTGAAATAAATTTTGTAAAGTTTAATGCATGGAATATGTTTGGAGAAAACAAAAAAAATACTTTTGACAAAAAGACATGTAATCAAGACCGCAAGTAAGGCACAACTAACTGCCAAAGTTAAGTCAATATATGTTAAAAAAATGTATTTTTTTGGGTACACTTAATATCGTCACTGTATATATAATTAATCCTATGACGTTTTAGTACATTCTGAGATAATCAAATGAAACTGTTTTAAAAAATAATTGCACAGACTAGATTTATAAAAAATATTTTAAATAATTACTAGGCAGACTTTACAGATGAACGGCAACATTTTTTTAGTATATTTCCATTATTTATATGAAAAATTGACAAATTGATTTGTTCATCTAAGAATGTACCAAACGGCACATTGGCTTTATTATATATACAGCGATGAAATATTACAGTCCTCCGGCGAACCTTTCTTAAAATGTTCTGAAAGTTTTGAAAGTAATTTTATCTGTATCTCTTTAATAAATCTCTTTATAATAACAAAACTATTTCAAACGTGATCAGATATTATAAATCAGAACAAATCAAATATTTCCCGAAGTTATGAAAGAAACATTTTTCTTAAACTTACATTCATACAGTAACAGAACTACAGAAACAATCCTAATTAATGGTAATTACCTGTATTATGGATACAGTTCCATCCGGATTTGTAATAGTCTGCAGTACAGCTGGTGCATATTGAGACATCTGAAACAGAAACAAGAGAGTGAGACTTTCATATAATTTATCTGAGACATCCATCAGCTTATTTTAACAGACATAGTAGATAGTATTGATAGAGGTTAGATTTTTAACTCAATTTATTTTCATATTCAAAATGTAAGCATGTATTTTTTTTTAAATAAAAATGTATGTTCACATCCTTATTTTATGCAACCTCAAACAGAAATGTACATTTTAACCCTCTGTTGCCTCCTAATTATGACTGAAAACATTCTTAAAAATTGTGAATGCAAGAAGATCTGTAATAAGATTCAACAACATTATAAATATGCGTGTGTAAAATATTTATGAATATGAAATTTTAAATATTATTTAAGAGTTTATACATTAATGAATATTGTTTAATGATGTTGAATGTTGAAAATTGTATACAGTAAAACTCAGTTACTTTGAACTCTGATAATTTGAAATTCCCCATAATTCGAAATTTTTCAAATCCATAAGTTCCAAAATGCTAATTTCGTAGTAGATTAACCCCGATATTTCAAAAACGCCGGTAATTCGAAAGAATTTTTAGCACCTTGCGCCATAAATCAATTCATTTTAGTTCCCACAATCTGAATTTTTTTTGAAACTTGACAAAATTGAAAAAATATTTCAAATTTATTGCAAGTGAAAATAACATATATGTCAATATTGGGTACTTAAACAATATAAATTTTGCGATCTTGCATTTTCGAAATGATTTTTTTGAAATGTGCAAAAATATAGACTTTTTCACAAAATGAATTGCTTTTTTCATGACTTTTATAATTTTTGGCGAATTTCGCAATCACATTGCGATTTTCTTGAATTTATATTAATGAGGTTCTAATATATCTGGTAAACATAAAATGGTTGAGATAGCAAAGCGATAATGTGAATTCATCATTAAGTTGTAAAATCAGTTGGGTAATAATCCTGTTATGAAATTGGAGTGGATGTTCTGATGCAAGGTGAAATTTTAATGTCACAAAACCCATTTGAGATATTAAAATATCATTTAAAACAGTTTTTCCCAGTTAAATATATTATTACATATGTATATATTTATTTTGATTTTACATAAACATATTTAATGTATTTTTGGTAATAAAATATAAATTAAAATAATTCAAAATGTACCTGAGTAACTAAATAACTGCCTCCCAACATCAATACAAAATCTACCTGTTAGGTATTTAATTTTTTATTACAATTTTAGAACGTATTTACTAAGCTAGTGTGGGTGCTTGCTAAGTGGCTCAGAGATCAGGGGTTCGATCTTTGTCGATAGCACAAGCACTAGCATCGTTTGATAAATAATAAATAAATATATATATGACATGCATTTGCGTCTCTATTTATATATTGTAAAAATAATTATCGTAGGTACCAAACAACAAAATATGGTTAATCCAATAGTATTCCATCCAGAAATAAAATTAAAGAAATCAACACTAAAATTAATAATTTTTTTTTTTATGAATTTACCGTTTGAAATATTTAGTGTAAATTTTATAACGCAATTTACATTTTTTTGACAGATAAATACGCATGTTCTTAGGTTTTCACCATTTTCACTTAAGCCATTCAGAATCTTCTGTGTATAGTTTTCTGGGATATGCCATGTATATGTGACCTCTCTGGCCAACGTTTCGGATCCCACTGCAGGGTCGAAACGTTGGCCAGAGAGTTCACATATACATGGCAGAATATCCCAGAAAACTATACACAAAAAATACGCATATTGTTATTCCTTTCCATGTAATTTACCAGTATTTTTTTAATTTACCATATAATTTGCCAGAATATACATAGTGAAGCAGACTAATGGACCATGATGCTCAGTTGTGGCTGGTCCTTAGCAAAGAATGCACATTTGTAAAAAAGTAACTGTAAACAGAACCCTACTGGACTTGCATTTAAAAATATAATTTTTAGAAAAAAGGAATATCTAAAATCAATTTTTGTTTCCCGGAAAATGTATTATAAAGGTTTATTTCTATATGTATAGGTTGAGTTCTGTTATAAATATTTTAACTTGTTAGGCGGAAAACTTATGAAGTTGAAATGCGGAAAACTTATGAAGCCTAAAAAAGTACACAGTTGGTATAAGACTTTTTCAGGACTGAAGAATTTACGCTTATCTGGCAGGATAACGTAATAAGGTGGACTTATTTAAGCAAGTTTTACTGTATATAAATCATATTCAATATCTTAGTAAATATACTTAATTCTCATTTCAATATGTTACCAAAATAAAAATTCTTACATTAAAAACAATAAACATTTGCACAACTAATACTGGCACAACATCATAATTAATATACATGTTACAAAACAAAAGTAAAAATAATAATTCTTTCAACCTGGTAATGATAGAAACAAGTGGAAGTTTCTTAACTTATGAAACAATATAGAATTTAAAAAAAAACATGACAAAGGCAATAGTGCAGAATCTTGTACGTGCATTTCATATTGAGAAATTAGGCAACAGGAAAATATCTGGCCATGAAAAGGCCGTTTAACCCATATATGTAATACTCCTATATTGCTAGCAGGGTCTGGAAATAGGCTAAATCACCACAGTGCAGAAATATATGTTTGTCTCACCCATACCGGTGTCACTTCGAGTCTTATGCGCATGTCCGAGAATTAACGCCAATTTATATCCAATCAGCGCCGCCACATGGGATAAATGAGAGTCACAACGCTTGAGCACAACGAGTCAAGTGACAGCAATGAGATAAAAGTAGCATTTTCTGCCCCGCTTAGTCCGTGACACCTCCACTTATGGGCATTAGCAACACAGGAGTATTACATATATGGTTTAACCAAATGTATTTTTTTATATTAATTTCTATTAATGAGTTTATTTTTTTATTATTATAGGTAATAAATGCATAGTGAAAAATTCAATTATAATAGTTTGTACAAAAGATTTTTATAATTTTTTCTCACTAGGGAACAAAGAAATAATGAAGGAAGAGATAATTTGGTCAGTTGCATTTAATTAAATTGTCCGCAAATATTTGAATTCTTATTCATGCCGTTTGTACATAGCTCGATTGAATATTGATGTAATATTGGGTTATGGAATTTTTCAAAACAAACTTCTTGCGTAAGCGCTAATAATATGATAACATAAAAATGAGTTAATTTATATTATATTACCATATAATTTGGGACTATGTTTGGAGGCTAAGTGATACATACCCATGAAAAAGAGTTGAATTAAAACACCACCCAGTACTCATGTTAAACTATCATGACCTCAATTTGGTCAATAGGCACGATGACAGTATTAAAGAATAAGTGATTTTAGAGAAGAAAATATTTTTAAAGGATTCTAAAAAATGATCCAGTTTTAATATACACATTCAGATTAATAAGATTTGCAATAAAATAAAAGTATAAAATTCTATAATTGGCCATCTTAATTGATACAACGATCAGAGCGAATGACATCACGCCATGAAGTAACCATCACCATGTCTCTTGAACTGTTTTCATAGACACAATGCAATCTTTACTTAGGCTTGACGTTACGTAAACGTAATGACACCTGTGGGCGTTTTCGCGCAAAATTAAAAATAGATAAATGAAAATGTAATTATTTGCGTAAAAACTTAGTTTATTACTGAAATAATGTTATTTTCGGTAATAGTAGATGCGTACCCACATTATAGAAGGTTATTTCAAAATCTATCATCATGCATATTGCGAGTTGGTTTCTCACTTTTACTTGTAGGTACATATTTTGTATTCAATACTCAATTTGATGAATTATTGTGGGTTGGTTAATAAATTTTGTGTGCATTTCGTTTTCAACATTTTGTAAAGGTTTCTTCTGAAATTATTCATGATTATTTTATATGGTAAATTTACAGGTTTAATAAATCTCCATAAAATGAAAAATTTAATTTTTTCAAATTGAATTAGATAAATCCATTGAATTCTTTCTTTTCTCTTTTTAAAATTTATTATTTCAGATGTTCTTTCAGATTTATGAATTCTTGTATCTCACGATTAAACTAAGTAAACAAATAAAAAAAATACTGCACTTTTGCCGTCAATTTATAGATAAAATTTGGAAATGGAGTAAAAACATGCTATAAAAAAATGTATGTGTTACAGTGAATCTGTTTTTCTAGTGAGTCCATCATTCACTGGCATTTTAGAGAAATTATATTCAAGGTCATTCTTATCATATTCAAAGAGTTTTTCACCAGTAGAAATGAATACAATATTTTAACTTCTACTTACTAGTGAATTTATTGGTTTCCGAACTGTCAAAAATTAAATTTGACAAGTCTGAAATCCGTTTCCGTAAAAATGTATGCTTTTAAATGAACATTTATTTATCCAAATTGAAACAACCGGGCCTTGAATAACAATTTAATAAGTTATTGCGTGAACAAGGTTCTTACTGCATTATTAATTTCAATAATATCCGTTAATTTAATTAACGGATATTATTGAAATAGTCATTTTGAAGTGTTGAAAGTTTCGGCTGCACCAATTCTTCATTATATGATTTTATAACAAGATTCTAATGGCACATGGACCTTGTTTTTCAAAATTTATTTTGCGTTTTGTGTCTCATTCTACACTAGTCTAGTCCAAAGTCACCACAAAGCGACGGTATTTCTAATTTTTATCCTTTGAGCGATAGCATATTCTCTATTCTGTGGCGATAGTTCTGTTTCTCGAACTGTCACACTTCTGGACTGGTCTTTGATATTCAATGATTAGTTTAGGTAGGTAACTCAAACGTAATATATTTTTAAAATTTTAATCGCGAACACTTACGAAATTCTGATCATCTTATAATTCAAAAGACAGTCAATTAAACTCATAAAAATGATACGGTGTGAGCAAGCTTCACGTCTGTCACCGACGTCGAGCCGAGTAAGTTTGCGAACTTAAAAACCGCGCACTTTATGTTGTACGTCTACCACTCACTTTACACAGCGCAAACAAGAAACGCAAATGACATTAGACACATTTTTAATAAAAAGATAGAAAATTGGAAATGCGGAAGAATCTGAATGAATTCAAACATAAATGATGACTTAGAATCTCTTTGATTTTTTGTATTTTTCGCATTGAGTATTTGTTACTTGACGCACTTTTAAAGGTTCGTTTAAAATTAATAATACCAGGTGTATGTTTATTTATGTTTCTATATTTGTAAGAAATAAACTTTTGTTGTATTGTTATAAAAAAAACATATTTAATAAACTTAATTGACAAAATACATATTCATTAATAAAAATTTTCCCTTAACCCCCCAATATTTACATGGTGACATAACCTCGTTTTGTTCCGGCAGTCGTCAGATATCATAAAAAACCCGAGTGCGCGATCTTTCAGCCGACACCTTACTTCGCGATTCGTATTCGTTTTGCGGTGCCGCTGTCCTATTTTAATTTAGGAGTTAAAATAGGACCGCAAAATGAATAAAAATTGCCTAGTGAAGTGCCGCCTTTATACTTTCTACGCTTTAAGAATTACGTGTACAAATTGATAGTTTCACCGATATATTGTCTATGCTTTGAGTAATGCGCGCATTCGTGAACAAAATATATTTTCACGGATAATGTGTAGTGAATCTGAGAATTCGTTGATTTAGATGTTTTTACTGCCCAGACTCTGCCCGACCGGGAAAAGTACATTTCTACTAGTGAAAGTATAGTCTCACTAAAAATGCAAATTCGCTGTAACATATATACAAATTAAAAATACGAAGAAGAAAATTTTCACCATCAAAATGTTTATAAAATTAAGGGTAGAACATAATCTTTAATCTCAAAACTAAATATTTTTAAGTAAATATTCTTAAGTAAGAAAATTAATGCTAGTTTACCTTAAAAATAAAAAATATACATACATAATTATTTTTCTGCATTGGCTTCTACTTATTTTCATTTTACAACACAAAAGTAAACATCCAAATAAGATAAAAAATAAACATAAAAGTAATGCAAAGGAAAAATGTGCTAATGCAAACAACACATAAAAGACGGTGGGTATTGAGAGGGTACAAACGTCGACATCGGCCAGCGACATGGAGTCTATGCACACTTGCTGCTGCACCCCCGCTGACTGCAGCATGATGGTCTGCCCACCCCCACCCCTGGAGCCCCCCCCGACCCCCTGGGTCTGCAGCTTCACCACCCCAACCTGCTCACACACCTGCCACATGACACAATTCAGATACACCCGTCCTGGTCTACCCATCCTCTATCCATCCCATAGCTGTGCGTCCATAAGTGCTCCCCACAAAATTGCAGTAGAATATAATATATTATATATGTGACTTAATTCAATTGTAAATAAGTGAACTATATCTCCTATTATATTAATGTTAAATGTAATGATAAACCCTGCCCCATATACGTAAACATTTTTCAAAAATAATTATTTTAAAGGATTAGTAAATGTTAGTGCATTTTTTTTGTTAAGTCTGAACATGAAAATATGTCACATCAATATTTTTACTATACGTTTTCAAACTAAAAAAATTCCAAAAAAAAATATACAAAAATAAAATTGATAACCACTAGCAGCATCGAACCCTCACCTCTGGTGCCAAAGGCGGGTATCATAATTACATGAGCTAGTTTATTTTGAATTTATTTATTTTTATGTGCACAGCCTATATAGGATTAAAAATTTGTATATGTACTAAATAAAAGTACTTCACTAATTATATATTTTTTCTATAGAATCAGGGGTATGGGTAAGATATTAAAACTCTCATAGGCCTGCATAAGAGGTGGTTTGCTGTACTAAAAACCCCATAATTGGTGACATGGACAATGGAGCCTCGAGGAGTAGAATTTAAAAATAGGCAAATCCTATAGAAACTTAAACACCAATATAAGAAATTTTAACTATCAACTTCATTGTTCATCAACACTTGAATCATCAGAAGTGGATTTGATGGAAGTAAAATTGAAATGTACACCCTAAACGGGTACAAATAAATATGCACGGCTTGTTAAAATACCCGAATCAGTTCTTTTCTAATGGTATTTTATATTTCATGTACACATATACATGTGTAACAATATAACACTGAACTTAATATAACAAAATAACAGAGTCCATAACATAAAATCCAATCGTCTCGGATCACCCCTGCCACTGGGCTGATCCCCCCATTATTCTAAGAATGTGTGGGTGGTACTGTGCACTACCATTTACGCCTTAAACAAACTCACGCAAAGGCCTCTGTCATGGCCAAATCAAAACATCGCAGACGTCATCCTCGCAACGAGGGACCATCGAAGAAGTAAAAAGGAGAAGAAACTTAACATAACGTAAACTGCACAATAAAAGAAATTATTACATATATATATAAACAGTCTGCCGACTTAACTCATAAACTAGATTTTATAGATGATTCGGAATTTCTATCTGTAGGTTAGTTTATTTTATATGCATTTGTTTAAGAAAATAAAGAAAGAAAAATAAATGAACTTACAGATGAATTAGCTGAAGCATTTGCATTAGCCTTCTCATCTTCCTCAGTAAAGGCTGGCAAGAGGTCTTCTCTCCCATGATACTTGTAACAATTTATTACAATCTGACGGAGTGCGTGTGTCCATGAAATCTGATAAAATCACACTTATTAATAATTTTGTAGTTTTATATGTAGCATATTTATATTATAAATTAAAACTCTTTAGCCTCTAAGCAGTCCAATTTCAAGAAGTAAAATAAACAAATATTCTCAGATTTTACACACTCAAAGAAATTGAAAAATATCTAGGTGATCAAATCAATAATAATTAGGTTAAAATCTGTATCATATGAGATAGTATTTTGATTTCAAAATGTTTGGTCTTGTCATACAGGAAAATGATTTGGCTAAAAAAGTTAAATGATTAACATAATTTAAAAATGTGTATACATATAGGTAATACAAAAAATAATTCAAACCTTTTGTTTCTCATCCTCAGAGCGTGCATCCATCCTCACATTAGCCCACGGCAGTTCCTTTGGCCACCAAGGAGGTCTCATAGATTCTCTACCCCAGCCTGGCTTGCCACGCCCTGTATAAAAAAATTAACTCGCTACCAATATCTAGTAAGTTATACGCAGAGTCAACCACAAATTTTCGAAAAAACATTTTGAATTATTATTTCAAATGTAAAAATAATTTTTCCTTCGACAGAAAATTTTAATTACGTAGGCATAGCAATTGATTAATTATCATCATGAACTTATAAAGAAAATTAATTAGTCAAGCGCTTAAAATTATGCTGGCTTAATTTATTATTAGGTTAATCCGCCAGAAAAATATAATACTATGGCCCGAATACAGAGTCAATAATTAAATGATTTAAAGTTAATGTATGCCTTAAAAGTGTAAATTTTTACTGAAAATTACGCTTTAAAAGCGAACCTTAATCTTTACATCATAAAGTATTGACTGTATTCAGGACTATGAGTTTGATTTTTTAAAGTTTACCTTCAATTAAGATTTCAATAAACATTTACCTGTCGAGTATTTGAGCATTAGTGGTATGAATGCTCGCAACTGCGCTTGAGTCATTTTCTCCACGGGGGTAGGTATCCCATCAATTATCAATGGGGGGAGTTCGTACAGTGATGGATCATCCTGAACGGGAGGAGGGGCTTGCTGGGCCAGGGCATGTTCAAGCTCTTCCATGATCATCGAGCGCAAGTTTTTCACAACATCTTCCAAGGGCTTGGCTCCGAATACCCGGTAAGATGTGTTGGGTTTGCCAGGTGTGGCCACTAGTACTACCGCCTGCTGTCCTACTCTCGTGGCAAATTCATCAATAGTTTGCTGCAAAAATGAAGATCTACTTTAAAATCTCTAATATAATACGCACAACGAGTGCACAACAAACGGGGTGCTTATTATACATGTATACAAAGAAAATACATAATGTTTACACAAATAAATATTTATATATAAGTTATTCTTTCAAAGGTATATAGGAAGACTGAGCATAAGGGATCTTCATGACATTTTCTTCATTGCACTTATTAGCATGAATAGAGCTGTTACTGTTTAATTCTATGTTGTCCGCTTTACTGCCAGTATATATTATGTGATATTAACCGTCTTATGCCTACGGATGTACACCTACTACCATCAAAATTCGCTAGCCCATATTCCATATGCAAACGGCAAACAATACAGATTCATACCTGGGACATATTTCATCAGCCGCAGATAGAAACGGCCTCGACTAATGTTTTTCTAAACAGTTTTTATCGAGACTGCTTTGCGTGCATATCTCTTTGTGCTTATGCCGAAATATTATGAAATTAATTTCTTGCAATATTTCATGTAAAATTGTCTGACTTATTTTGTCATATTTATAAATATTTGTTTATTTGTATTTGTATACATTGTGACGTAGCAACCTTTGTTCGTCACACCTCTTCGCGAAACCTCTGAAAAAATTAATGTATCGATCCCCGCACCAACGATCTGCACCAAAAATTGATTTCTGACCGCGTAGGTACCACAAATATTCTATGGAACAAAATAATGTCTTTGGTCTACTGCAGATAGTTTCACAGCGGTCGCGAACGGCGGGGACGAGATTACAAAATGGCATTCGGAATCTGACACTTCAGCATGCAAGATGTGAACTTTTTCTGTGAACCCTCGTGTTAATAGAGGGTTTTTCCACGGGAGCGCTTCGCGCCATGGCCAGGTGACGCAGCATGGAGTGAAAGGTGAATCCATTGCAACGCCTGGGGGGCAGCTGCAGAGGTGATGTTCCGGTAATCATCTGCATCGGCCGCCCAAAGCCTCGGGGTGGGGTTGTTCTCTGGACCCTTAAGGGAGCAATCCTCCTCAGATGCGAGGCCAGCAAAATAAAGACCACGACTTGCCTGGTATTCAAATTCTCTCTAATAATCAATTTCACATCACGCCTGGAGCGAGCTGCGTGTTATCTGACTCCGTAAATACAAGAACATGTGCATCAGGTCGAGCGGTTTTAGAAAAAAGGAACATTGCTAAGCACGTGCGGAAGCGGTGTTTGTGCCAGACTATTGTAGCTTCATTGTTTTAAATGTGATATAGAAATTTTGCCCAAATGTTCATTAATTTGCAGATTGTGAATACCACGCCCCGACACCTGCGCTGCGTCACCGCAAGTAGTATAAAAGGATTTAGTTCCACTGTCTTTTCCCTCCATGTATGACGCGGCCGCTAGCGCTGATGTCGAGGCGTGGTAAATTAAATCTTCGCCTCAATTTATTGTAAAGAAAAGGGTTTCAATGTGTAAAATTCCCAAAAACACTTCATAAAAAAAATTGTCACCTTCTGTGGCATTATTAAATTCTGTTTAAAATTAATTTGAATAAATTCCCCTTCATCTAAATAATGTTTCGTTGTATTACCCTAGTCATTGAACTGTTGCAACTTAAAATAAGTTAAAGGGAGAGACAGCTGAAGTGCGATGTACGCGACACCGGAAGTACCCTGAGTTTAAATTGTGGAAGTAAGGTGAGTCCGATTCTTCTCCGACTGAGCGAAGCTGGTGGCGACGAGGAGTTCTGTTGGGAGCAACAGAACTTCACGTCGTAACATATTTGAAAAACATGTTCTTTAGTGGTATATGTATCTTTGGATTTGGTGCTTTTGTTAGGTATTGTTGTTATAGTTTTTTAATTGGGTATAGGTCGGACATTTCCGTGTACAGGTTTGGAAAACAATGTGTTAACCCACCCCTAACAACGCAAATTATCTCCCTTATACTCATTATGACAAGGTTGTTATATTAGTACGACCCAAAATAGAAGGGACACGGGCGTTAAGTTTATATGAGAAATGTCAAGACATCTAACTTGATACTCATAATTTAGATAGGAAATTGTGGGCTACCTATGTTACTTTGCCCTTGAGACAAATACAGTGTAAATTTGTGAAATTACATAGTATTTTGTCAGGACCAGAACATTATTATTGTTAACCAATTTTTCATGTTAAGCATTTCCATAAATGATTTCCACTGTAGGATCAAAATGTTGTATTGTTCCACTTTACAAAATTGCTTTAATCAGTGACAACCCACCAACAACTCACAACATAGTTTATTTAATAATTGTTGTTTATTTAATAAGTATTAAATTTGAATTACTCACTCTTAATTTTCTTAGAAGCCTATTTTGTTGACGTTTTCTTATGGAAGGATTTGTCTCAAATGAATGTGGTCGTTTTCGTTTTTTCGATGATGCTATAGCAGCTGCTGCTGCCATCCCGACTGGTCCTAATAAAATCAGTAAAGAATATTACAAAAATGTTGACCTAAGAATAATCTGTTTTAGGACCAGTTGTTTTAACTTGGATTATAGTTGACGACCATGGTTTAAATTGTGGATTTCGTTTAAGCCAGCGCACTTACGCATGGCACACGATTTAATTGACATCTGTCATCAAAAGTGCTTTTATTAAATTTTTCAAAATTGTAGTGTTCCTATCCACATGTAGCTTACACTATCTACAATCCAAGAAACAGTACTTCAGATACATCACCTACCCACCTCCCTGTGGCATATAATGGTAAAGTTATCAAAATCTGATAGATGTACAAAACAAATTTATTGCTGACAATACCGAAACGGCATAATTCATTTAGAGTCGTGGCAAAACCTATTTCTTCCGACAAAAAAGTATTGTTCGAGTTCTAAGTAAATTAGTTTTCCTGTTAAGGACATGCTGTAGAATCATTTGATTTCAGAAAAATCTGCGGCATCCTACATAATATATATTGTACATTTTGACACTACAATGTCAAAAAATGTAATAAAAACGAAACGATTTTTGATGACAGATGACACGCACCGGCTTCCAGATCCTGATTCCGGAACGAGATCCACAGTTTAACTGTCATCGCCAAGTATAATCTAACTTGATACAACCAGACCTTATACATATAAGGAGGCCCGCCTCTGAATAAACCGGGATAGGGGGGCAGGGAGACGAAGAAGAATTATTCACTAATGTTAGTCGCTAATGGTGATCTGAAAATATTGTGATTTGTGATTCATGTTTGCAAAATTTCAACAAAATGTCAACAAAAACTGCACCAGCATCTAGAGGAAGCTGACAAAATGTTTCCTCTCTTTTGCTCTTAACATGACTTAAAAAATAAACATTTATTTTTAAGAATTTCATTCTGTGTGTGGTTTTCTATATTAAGATTTGGTTTTTATTCACTTATATTAGGATATGCTTTTTACAGAAGAAAAAATTTAATAAGATGATGGAATAATGTAAATAAATAAACTTGATATTTAGGAGTTACTTTTTTGTTTGTATTTTGCGTACCGTGATACAGGGTGGCGGAGATTGAAAAACCACATTTGAAATTGACGCCACAATTTTAATTTTTGGGGTAGAGGGATAAAATAAATAACAAGTTATTACAAATTTATAAAAAAAAATTATGTGTGAAACAGAATGTCTGATAGATGGCGTCCATGCAAGGAGATGCATTCTTGAAGGCGCTCGCCAAAGTTTTTCATCACTTTCTCCAACATTTCCACTGGAATTGATGTAATTTCAATTTTAATGACGTCCTTTAAATCGGGAAGCCTGTTGACGTAAACCTTTGACTTCAGATACCCCCAAAGGAAGAAGTCGCAGGGTATGAGATCGGGTGAACGGGGTGGCCATGGAACGTCACCATTTCGTCACGAGACAAAATATCTGGGAAAAGTTGAACAGATGAGATACATTGAGATTCTCGATGAGTGTGCAGTGGCGCCGTCTTGTTGGATCCAGATGTTTTCAGTGTACATTTAGTTTTCCTCTAGGTAAGGGATGAAAAAATCTTGGGAGCACAGCCACATAACGCTCTGAATTCACCGTCACTACCTGCCCTCTTTCATCTTCAAAAAAATAAGGCCCGATTATTCCGACTTTTGACAATGCACACCAAACCGTTACTTTTTCACTGTGAAGAGGCTGTTGGTCCAATTCTCTTGGGTTATCATGTGCATAATATCGGCAATTTTGTTTATTGACGTAGCCGTCCATGTGGAAATAAGCCTCATCCAATGTCATAATCACTGCATATTGGTCCTGTAAAATTTTCAACATACGCACTCTAAATTGTTCACGTTGAAGGTAGTCATGTGGAAGGAGTTTCTGGATGATTATTATCTTGTAGGGATGAAAATTCAAATGTTTCAGTAAAATGGTTTGAAGGCTCCTACGCGAAATTCCAAGCGCTTGAATGCGGCGTCTCGTTGACCGTCGTGGGCTTTCCTCAACAGAAACTTGAACACATGCCACATTTTCTGGCTTCACCATAGATGGAATACTTGTAGCAATTTTTAGGGCCACATTCTTAACCCACTTCAAAATTGAACGAAAGTTGAGAACAATTGCACGCACCGCGTGCGGAATGCGTGCTGTGTGGCAACGATTGAGTCTTTATTATATAAAAAGGTCTCTATGGCAAACGCGCGATGTTAAATGCTCTAACGCGCCATTGCAACAATTCTCCGTCACGCACTACACAATGAGAGGTTCAGCAATGTAGTGCAACATCCCCCCCCAAAAGCACATCGATTACAAATGTGGTTTTTCAATCTCCACCACTCTGTATGTTATACAATGTATAAAATGGTGATCACAATCACTTTTCTATCACTGATTAATCAGTTATGTTAACAACGACACATACCAGTGACTCAAGGGTGGCAAATTATCCCTTCTCTAATGTGTGGTATGTGTAAATTGTTATATACATATAATTACAAATTGTATAGATACTTTTACATCAGAGGCATGTTTGAAGAGAAAAATGTGTGGTTAATAAAATATATACCTGCAGCAGCCAACTGTGCGGTGACTTCATCACTCATGGCCACCGTGATGAGGTCACTGCCATCCTCGTACCCCGATCCCGGGGAAGAGGGGCAGCAATCCTCCTCATCATCAGAGGCTCCACTCATGCCTCCCTCCACCTCCTCCACCATGTCCATTGACTCGTTGCTCACCGAGTTCATCACCGTAACCATTTGCACAGCCAGCACGGGGAAATATTATTCCAATGTATTAACACCTGCAATTTTTTAAGAGAAATTATAAATTCCTTATTGTTTTCTTTCAAATTTTGCAATAGCTGAAGTATCTTTAACAATGTACCGACTGTTTTAAATAATTTTCAATTGAAGAAAACTACTTTCTTGCACATCATCATCAACCATCAATTCGAATGCATTGAAAGTTTGAATTTGAAAATTTGACATAACCTTTAATTCGTGCTTTATAAATTTATTGATGAAGCAGAAATTAAAATCTTATTTATAAGTATTAAACAAATCGATACTAAAAAATAAATTTGGCTTATTATCATTTACCGTATAGGAAAGTGAAATTTGAATTATAGGTAAAAATATACAAATAAATGTTCTGTAAATACATTAGTATGATAAAAATATGTGTAGACTTATAATATGTTATTGCAGTTATACAATACTATATTTTAACTATTTATCCGTAACAAATACACTCCAAACATTTCATGAAATGCTAATTTAAATTGATTGAAAATGTGCATATCATTTGGAGATATACATTTGCTGCTATTAAACATGAGAATTTAGTTGTCTGTCTATCCGTCCGTCTGTATGTCCCCATAATTTCATTTGAATTCACAGCTAAAAAATGAAATCAAACGGCCGGAGATTGAACGGGCCAGTAAACCTGAAGGCGGCAACGATAGCGATGTTGCTATCGCCGAGCCTGCATTACCCGTCAACAATACACAACATATGGGACTTAGCAAAGACGCGAACCATTTAATGTTCAGCCCAATCGCCAGGGCTTAGAATAGTACATTTAACTGCCAGGGGCAGGGGAAATGTAAAAAAAAATGTTCAAATATTTTAATAAATGTCTTTATTACTGTTTCATGTCAGTTATAAACAAGTAAATACTTATTTATTAGGAACTGGCATTTAAAAGTATTCTCATTTTTGACAGGTTAATATTAAAATCGGGAAAACTTAAATACTATTATAACTTATATGTATGTATAGCCTAATACTAATGTACTGCAGCTAAAATATTTATTTTTCTCTTATTAAAAGAAAACAATTTTACTCTAAATCACCCACACACACATTCGCAGGCACATACAAGTGATTAATTTGACGACTATGACCACATCAGAGTTATAATTTTTATTAGTATCTTCTGGTTTTAATGACAACATTCTGCTTCTACACCCTAATAATAATAATAAATATTATTTGCACAACTTTTTAGGGTTTTTACTGACATTTGTTTGGATATGAAAAACATTTGAAAAACAATTTATAAGTAATTAAATGAGTTGGCATTTACTTTGTGGAAATCCATTTTTAATGATTATGAATAAAACACAAACTTTGTTTTTTTCAACTATTTCATTTTTACAACACTACAGACTCAACTCACCTGGAGAATGAAATTGAGGTTTGTATGTAGTGCTGTAAAAATGAAAAAGTAGAAAAAAACTAAGTTTATGTTTTATTCATAAACATCAAAACAATTTATTTTCAAATTTTATCAAAAACTAACCGAATGTAGTGCCATTTCAGGAGTAGACAGAGGAGATAGAAAACCATTCTCTTCTGTCCCGGAAACCCACTCTTGTCTCACCCCTTTCAAACATCTTCTCATGCACACTCTGGGTTGTTGAAGCTTTTAAGAGGGTCGTTCCTCAATATTTGATTTATCTGATGATCACGCCAACACTTTCGCGGACACCATCTGTTTTCTGCCGTCTTCAACACTCGCTTTATATATATATTATTTATTAATTAGTAAATACACGTAAAGAAAATGTAAGTGCATTATTTTATTATTGTATTTTGCCGCACTGTGAAATGTCAAAAGAATTTTAGCGATGTCAATAAAACAGTGTAAGAACTTGGTCATTAGAAAAATATTCAATCCGGATTGCTTTGAAAATGGAATAAAAATTTTAGTCAATTAAAAAGAGACTATATATAAGGATGAAAATTTTTCGTTAACTAACAGACCGCAATGGCGAAATTAGATAATGCGCCATTCCCGGACATGGAATGGAAGTTCGTTGTTTCGAATCCCGGTAGCAGTTAAAATATTTTTTCATTAAATTGATTTTTGTGTATGTCTTTTCTAATTGATTGATAAAAATTCATTTAAAATTCACTGAACTTCGTTCTGAAATTGCAACTTCACAATAATAATGTGTTTTCTTTAATATCATTTACATTTATACATACCAAAGTCTCGGAAAAAGGGTTGATACCATCTAACGACCAACTATATTCCCGGCGTCTTATTTCCTGTTACGGAATCCCGTTCTTTTTCAAGAAATCACAGATTGCATGAAAGTGAGAGGAAAGATGTTACACATCAAAAATCTTAATACCACTTGACACTTTAAAACAATTTTTTGTGTTTTTTTTACACATTTCAGTCACATAATTATCTGATCATCAAAAATTAACAAATGTATTAAAGGGCTGAAATGCTTTTTGCTTGAAGGACATTAGCCAATATCCAAATTGATTGGAAGCCATTTTTACATATTTGACTATGTTTTTGAATGAATGAGAAGATTTATATTGCATACTACACCAGAAATAGAGAGCATCCGTGAAAAACCTGGTAACCCAGGCAATGGTTCTTGTACGGGAAGATTTAACAATAATAATTAATAATAATAATAAAGCACGCATGAGGAAATGTGTGAATATGGATGAGACAAAAGTTGTGTTAGAAGAATGTGATGTTCTATTCTCTATGCCTGCGAACATATTCTATCGTTGTTGCTAAATGGTATAATGAAAAGTATGCAATAAATATCTAAAAATATTTCAAAAAAAATAAAAAAATGTTTCTTTCTCTAATATATTTAAGGGTCAGTTAGGTACCAGGAAGTGAGAAGTGCGGTCAGTACTTTGAAGTAACCTGTACCTAACTAGAATTTCCACAAAATAAGTCGAAATAAAATACGTACCCTGTAATATTCCTTCCTATCATAATTATTATCAAATTAGAAGCGCCGCCGTCCCATTTTTGTCCTATCCGCAAGTTTGATCATCTATAACTTTTTTGTTTTTTTATTTAGGTCGGTGAAACTTTTTGACTTTTAGTAATTTTATGTATTTATATAATTCAAAATGTTTTCAATTTTATAACAGGAATAGTTTATTAAAATAAATAAGATATACCTAGAAGTGCCGTTTGTCCCATTTTTGTCCCGTCATTGTTTCGACGTATACAAAAGATGAAAATTATGTAATAAATGCGTTTCCTTACCTTAGAAAAGATAATAATAATAATAAAATGATAATAGACCAAATAATGAGCATTTAGGTGATTGGGTTGTGAAGAAATTGATAACGGCAGAAATGTTACTTGTGACAACTTTTTCACTTCACTTTTGTTAGCGGAATATTTGAAGTCCAAAAATACTAGTATAGTAGGCACAATCAATAGAGCTCGCAGAGAAATACCCGTATCCGTGAAGATCGCAAAAGAAGAATTATACATAGTACTAAAATTAATTTAATTAAGTAATTTGTGCTAAAAACCGGTGATACATCATTGACTGTTTATCAGGCTAAATCTAATAAAAATGTTCTAATGCTCAGCACTATGCATTCCAATATAACAATAAACTCTAGTTCAAAGAAAAAACCTGAGACGATATTATTCTACAACAGCTCGAAATATGGAGTAGATGTCGTAGATCAAATGACTCGTAAATATACAGTAAAGGCAGCTTCAAGACGTTGGCCAGTTCATACATTTTATAATTTGTTAGATTTAGCGGGTATAAATGCGTGGGTGTTGTATAAAATAATCAACAACAGCAAAATTCAACGCAGAGACTTTTTATTGCAATTGGGAGAAGAATTGGGAGAAAATTATATGTCTAGTTGAAAAACAACCAATCTGAGAGAGAAAAGATTCAGGTCAAGTCAAAATGCTCAAATAAAAAGTCCTACGAGAAGTGCCATCTGTGAAAAGTGCCAACTGTCTGCAATAAATGCACAGTTAAAGAATATTATTTATGCGTTAATTGCTCTACACATAATGATAACTAGTTTATAAATATTTGATAATTTATTACAGTTACAATTACTATGCGAGTAGCGAGTATTTTGATACTAAACCAAAAAACATTAATATTAGGTCCTTACATATGAAATTGGCGTTTAGTATGGGAGGAACATAAAGCCGATTTTTTTTTATTATAATATATTTATTTAATCAGAGTATGTACCATTGTTATCTATGCACTTTTGCCATCTCATAGGTAGTTCATCGATCCCTTTATTAAAACCATTCGGACGGGAATCAATGAAATCTTTGAAGGCGGTTTGGACTGCCCCATCGGAGTTGAATTTTTTCCTTTGCAAGAAGTTATCCAAATTTCGAAAAAAATGGTAATCTGTTGGGGCAAGGTCCGGAGAGTACGGTGGATGTCTTAGACATTCCAATTGAAGCTCCTCTAATTTGGTAGCCGTCTGTTGTGCAGTGTGTGGTCTAGCGTTATCATGAAGCAGCAGTGGCCTAGAGCGATTAACCAGCCTCGGTTGTTTAGCAGCTAGCTTTTCCATCATGGTTTGCAGTTGCTGACAATAGACATCTGCCGTAATCGTCTGGCCAGATTTAAGAAAGCTGTAGTGAACGACACCAGCACTAGTCCACCAAACGCTCACAAGTAACTTTTTTGGAGTCAATTTTCGCTTGGGGCATGGTTTGGCTGGTTCGGCAGGGTTCAGCCATGGCGATGAGCGCTTCCGATTATCGTACAGGATCCACTTTTCATCACAGGTAATGATTCGATTTAAAATCCCTTCATTATTGTGCCGGTTGAGTAATGCAACGCAGCAGTCAACGCGCGTTTGTTGATTTGCTTCACTCAATTCGTGAGGTACCCACCTTTCAAGCTTTTTCACCTTACCAATTTGCTTCAAGTGGATTAAAACAGTTTTATCACTAACACCGCAGCCTGCAGCTAACTCGGATGTGGTTTGCGATGGATCCGCTTCCACAATAGCCTTCAATTCTTCATTATCAACTTTGGTCTCCGGCCGTCCACGGGGCTTGTTCTGCAGGTCGAAATTTCCAGAACAAAAACGTTGGAACCAAAAACGCACTGTGTTTTCTTTTGCGGCACCGTCGCCATACACATCATTAATCCTTCGAGCCGTTTCCGCAGCACTGGTGCCACGGTGGAACTCGTACTCGTAAATAACGCGATATTTCAAGTTTTTCATTTTGTAAACTGAGTGACGCAAAGAAAAAAACAATTGAGGAAAAAACAAATGAATTATAATTTTCAAAACACAAATACATGAGTAATTAGCTGTATAAATTTGGATTTGGAATTCCTAACCAAGAGAAGATATTTGAGATCAAATTTGCCAGTACGGCAAAACGCCAATTTCATATATAAGGACCTAATATAATAATAATAATTATGTAATTTTTTTTGGTCTTGTGTAACACCTCGACTGCCTAGCTAGTAAAGTATAACATTAGACTTTTAATTCATAATTTTTTACGTATTTGTTTTTCAGACAATAAGGATTTGATTTAAGTTAATTAATAAACGTGTTTTAAATACATTTTTAAATTTTTTTTTATTTATATTTATGTTATCACAAAAGCTTCATGACCTAATATCAATAGTTATTGAGATATGCAGTAACAAAGTTAGCATTTTCTAAAAATATTTTTGACTTATTTTCTACAAGTTGAGCTATATTTACAGTTACTTATATTAATTACGAAAAATTAATTTGTTTCAATATGAGTTAAATAATATGATAAAAATCTTGCGAAAATTCCAATTGGATTTTTTTCCAATTAAAATTGCGGGGTTTTTATTACTTTATTTAACTTGTGTAAAAGGGAATGATTTTTTTTATATTTGATATATATTGTAAAAGTCCAACGTTTTACAAAAAATAATAAAATAAAAACATGTCAATTTTAATGTTGCATATTTCCTCATGGAAATTTGCAACATTAAAATTTTATTTTTATTTTTTATATAGTATTATTTTTTGAATTTAGGTTTATTACAATGGCAGAATTTTCAAATAGTGACTATGAAATCTTTCAAACTGCTGAGTCTGATAACAGTGACGTAGAATTTGAATTGCCAAAGTTTTACGAGCCCTTTGAAGATAACGCCGAAATGGCCAATGATAATGTTGAATCAGGGAATGTTGAAAGAAGATCCAACTTTTATTGGGAAAGTGATCAATTTTTACCGCAAGTGCACAATTTTGATTCTTCTTTTTCCAGCACTAAATTACCGATATGCAATAGGTTGATTTTTTTAAAATTTTCATGCATCAAACATTAGTTGAGCTCATTGTTGCCGAAACTAATCGGCAATATATAAATATAAAAAACAAGAGCACCTCAATAAGCTATAGAATGCAACAATGGATCGAAACAACCGTTGATGAAATGGGTCTCTGTATACTGATGGCAAGAAATACTAGAAATACCATTGAAGAGCATTGGTCCACGGATATTTTATTGCATTCGGCGATTTTTTCAGATGTTATGCCAAGGAATCGCTTCCAAATTTTATTGAGTATGCTCCATTTTCGTAATAATGAGGAATAACCGTCTGGAGATAGACTTTTTAAAATAAAAGCAGTAGTGGACAAGACTACAGCTGTATTCAAGGAACAAATGTATCCATACAAGAATGTGTGTATAGAGGAGAGTTTGATATTATTCAAAGGTCGGCTGGTTTTCAAACAATATATTCCAAATAAAGCAAGTCGTTTTGGTATAAAACTCTTTGTTATTTGCGATTGTATCACGGGATATGTGTTGAATTTTATTATTTATATGGGATCTACCACTATTTATACGAGGCATGAGGATTTGGGAGTTTCTGGAAGCATCATGATGACACTAATGGAGCCATACTTAAATCGAGGTCATTCTTTATTTGTAGACAATTGATATACAAGCCCGTTATTATTTCAGTCACTGTTTGATAAAAAAACAAATGCATGTGGGACTGTCCGCAAAAATAGAAAACACATGCCAAAATTTAAGGAAAAACTTAAAAAAGGTGAAATGGAAGCTTATCGCACGGACTTAATGGCAGCACAATTATGGAAAGACAAAAAAGATGTTACAATGCTTACAACCCTTCACCCAAGTACACTTGCAGAAACAGGAAAAATTCATTACGCTACCAATGAACCAATTACAAAACCTAAGAGCGTAATAGATTACAACAAAAATATGGGGACAGTGGATAAATGTGACATGGTGCTATCATCGGTTCATTCTTCAAGACAATGAGATGGTACAAGAAGATTTTTTTCCACCTTTTAGATCTTTGCCTCTTGAATGCACATGCCATATACCGTGAAAAGACCGGAAACCGTAAACCCACTGCAGATTTTCAATTAGAAATCATACGTCAACTTTTTTATAGGCATCGAGAATCATCTGTGCCGAAAGCAGAATCTATGAGGAAAAGGAAATCTGAGTTGCCATCTCGATTAGCAGAGAGGCATTTTGTGGGGAAATTTCCAGAGACCGCACAGAAACAACCAGCATCCAAAAGATGTGTGGTGTGTTCAGCAAAAAAGAAAAGACGAGAATCGCGGTATAGATGTAAACAGTGCGACTTTATGTGTGGAACCATGTTTTGAACTGTATCATACGCTGGAGGATTATAGTAGGTAGAAAATAGTGTTTTAGAACATAATAAAAAAGCATCTTACTTTATTTTGTGAACTTGTGACAACCCTGTTTCTATATTTGTGCCAGACAATTTTAGTGATTTAAGTGAAGAAAATGGTGTAAATATTTCATAAAACATCGTAATATGGTGAGTTCTCACATTTTTAAATATAAACTGCTTTTAAATTTCTCAATTATTTTTTAAAAATTTGAAAAAAATGCCCGGCATACGGGGATGGTTAGGGAGGCCGGCAGGGAAAAGGTTAACAGAGTTTTTCAATGTCTATTCATGCCGTGCTTGGTTGACGGTGTGGGTCAGTACCCAAATGACTTTCGAGATGGGCGCACATTTATTTGTTTAAATAAAGTAGAGCTGGAGTGTAACTACTGATCAAACAACCGGTCCTTACTCTACATCTTAACGCAAACAACGGCATTGTGCATAAAGATGTAGCACCTGGCAACACATTATATTCTCTTCTGTAGGTTTCAATCTGCGCCCAGCATATCTGATTCTAATTTCTGAATCTGGCATCCGAAACCACTCATCTATGGGTGATAATGCTTAGTGTGTCTATACTAAGGAGTGAAATTTTCGAATCGATAATGAACGAAATGATAAAAAAAATTATTATCGATTGGGTTGATAACGATAAATGAAATTATCATTTGATCAATATTATCTTTTGTGTAATCGATAATGAATGATATTAATCAATAACAGCATTTGTCATTGTTATAATTATTGTTGAAATTTGACTAATACCTATCAATATTGTTTAATTTTGTACAACCTCGAAAATTAATAAAAAATTTCGTAATTTTCATGTGTAATAAAAAAACCAGCGAGCCTTACTGTAGTAACATATGACGTGTAACATTTGACATCTCACAATTAAAAATATCAATTAACATCAAAATTTTGAAAAGCTAATACCTATACATTTATTAATTGGTAAATACAAGTAATGACAATGTATGTGCATTTATTAATTATTGAATTTTGCCACACTAGGTAGGTACCATATATATCTACTGTTCCATACATGATTTGAGGAAATACAGATTTTATTGACATCCCTGAAATGTGCCCCTCATATTTTGCAATTTTTGTATTTTGTGTGAAAATGGCGACTTCGGCACAGTGCTGATGTCGCCAGTGGGTATTGAATTGTGTTTAATAAAATGGCGACTTCGGCAAGGTACCGATGTCGCCAGAGGGTATTGAATTTATGTTAAAATAAATATGGAAGGGGTTAAATTGTGCCCCCACCACCAACCTGGCGTGGGAACAGTGTAAATGCCCACTCAAGCCAGGCTCCACGGTAGAAATAAATGTGGAGGTAGAAAAATCAGGCCTCATTCCTGTTTCTACCTCCGGACCATCAATACTCTTTTATTTGACGATCCCCCTAGAAGTAATCAGCGATCCACCCTCATAAACAGTCCTTGTCTTGTACTGAACATCTACATAGCATTTTGTTTAGAAATGTGTTTGGTCAATTATATGTTTTTATTTATTTTCATAGATGGCGGTAGTGTGCCACCGTACATATTGTATGAAAACTTTGAATAAATATTTAAAAATAATCACATAAATTACATAAAATTTAAGAATGTAAATCATTAAGGATAGTTATTGTTTTAATTAATGTAAAAAAATAAAGTATTTATTGGATAGTTTCGAAGATATAAGTCAAAATATATCAAAAAAGTTACAACATCCACACACTTGACATCAGCCACGTAACATATATACAAAATCAGAAGGGCTAGCTGTTGGAAATGTGCGCCTTCGCTGTGATG
Source organism: Agrypnia vestita (assembly GCA_016648135.1). NCBI lineage: Eukaryota > Metazoa > Arthropoda > Insecta > Trichoptera > Phryganeidae > Agrypnia > Agrypnia vestita. The sequence goes on along the minus strand of JADDOH010006774.1, from coordinate 124,227 downwards.
GCACTCGCTGGACACTGATTTGTTTATAAATGATGATTTTTTTCCATCGCGAGTGCTCCGCGCACACTCATTGGTTAAATGAAATTGCGTGCATCTTATTTCCTGTTACGCATTTTTGTCCTTTTTCACAAAATCACTGCCACAGATTGCAGGAAAGCGAGAGGAAAGATATTACACATCAAAAATCCATTTTATTAAAAAAATATCAAGGATTTATTACAATACTTTAAATCATAAATCATCCGTTATGTTTGATCAGAGTAGCTACCAGCAACACTATAACTGATCATTTCATCAGCTACTAGCTGGTTGGTGGTAGTTAGTAGTGGTCACAATGCTTGCCTAGTAATCTGGTGGTCAGTGGTTCGGGCCCCACTCCAGGACACCAGCAAGTTAGTTCTATTTTAATAGCACAAGTATTCAGCTTAGTTTGAAAATAGTAAAAATATTGATGTGAAACGTAATGCGTGTTCGCATCTCTATTTTTAAAAAAAATGTTAGCACCGGAAAATTAAATAATGAAAATATCCCTAAAATTTTAAAAGCCAAATATTTAGAAAAATTAAAATTGCGAAAATCGCACCTCACTTTAATCACTTTTTGAGATGCATCGATGCATTCACATCAAGGTAAGTCTTTAATTAGTTTTTGTATCTGGCTCTGATTCTGTGGAACTTGCACTTATAGTCTCTGAAGGAACAATGCCAAATATTTTTTTAGCAAACTATATTATTGATCACTATTGTTAGAGATCGATAAATTAAAAATTTAAAAAAAATACTCTATATGAAAATTTGTCACTATCGTTATTCAATCAATACGAAATGGAGACTTCGATCCAGTCTATAATAATAATTTATATTTTCATTTAAATAAATGTGTGAAACAATGTCACATTAGTTATTATTTTTATTTTTTTAGATTTAGTTGGCTAATTTAATGGAAGCAGAACTGAAAGTCAGTTGATAAATTGTCAAAATCACATTTTCTGTCTTATGGCACTTTATACCTACCACATAAATGTCGTTTCTCGCATTAGTAGCTAAAATTATTATTTTTTCTAGAAAGTAAAGGTCCTAAAAAAACATTATTTTGTTATTTGTTATTAGTTACAACCAACATAATTTTCAAATTTAGCAAGCTAAATGTTATGATCAACAATGTTTTTTCTAATAGGTTATGGAGCTTGTCCAGCATATTTTTATGCATTGTTTTTAATATTGAGAGTCCTATAATTAATTTTGGTTACCAAAATTTAAAAAATATAGTTTTTTTATGAAATCCAATAAAACATCAGACGAAACTTGATGGGAAAGGCGGTCCGTTTTATGAAACATATATTATACTTCCAAATATTAGATTTCAATTGACTACCTTACAAATAATAATACTATAAGGAAAATCGATAATCGAAAGCTCCATCTTGCATTGCAACTATGCGATAACAGTATCTACGAGAGGGGTACCGTATACTTGTTCGATGACAATTTTACATATTAATAAATGCTATAAACAAGATAATGGTAAGACACTGACAGATGCAAAATAATAAACGTCAAATAAAAGAGTGGCACGTCGAGAAATATGGTTGGATTGACATATAAACAATAAAATACATCGATAAAGAATCAAGAGCGAAGAAATTGGGAAGTCTTTTTTCAGTCAACATCAGTATCACCTCTACTGCGACTGACAGAAATAATATGAATGGACATTATTGAGAAAACTCGCGCGTTCGAGCAGGCCCAGTTAAATTTCCAAGACTACGGCTGCGTACGCACCTGCGTGCATTGTGATTCATTTTTCAGTGATAACTGGGTCTCGTGAACTCCCTGTGATGTAACATCTTTACATAAAACACTCCACACTTTTTCTGCACTCTAAAAACAATATTTGACGAGAATAGTACTGAATACGAGTAACGCCCGAAATACTTATGGTCATCCATGAGTATCGATCGGCATAATCCAAACGCCAATCGCATAAACTTCATATGTTGAGACGCCATTTTGTACGAGTCTGCGCCGTAGATACTTCTTGATTGAGGAGGAAACGCGTCGCTGGTTGGCAGAGGATAATAAAATAGTTTTTTCACTCCCTTGTTGATTTTGTAAGTATATTTTTAGTAGAAAATATTTATGTACTCACTTTAGTAAATATGAAATAATCAGGTGAAACTGTCCTTTGCCATTTTCGTTTAGTACGTTCTAAAAATGAAATCGATTATTTCATAAACATCGCAACTACCGCAAACTGGCGGGTAAAATTAGAACTACCATACGAAAACAGAGCGGGTGATCGAAATAATTTGGGTGAAAAATTTTGGACACGGTTTTTTTATAGAAGGGTCGCTTATCGGAAATACGAGTCGAGAAGAATTTTGTAAGACGACGAGGGACTATTGGAAGCTTTGTTCATGTGATTTTTAATATATTGTATTCATGTTATGGAAAAAAAATAACAAGACAACTTAACAAGGGTTGAATAATTGTTATTTTTCGAGAATATTTTATTAAATCAATACAAAAATATTGATCCCATATATTATTGCCAAAAATACATCCACCATGTGTAAAGAAAATTGAAAAATTGCTAAAATATTGCACATATAACAATATGTTTTATTTTCTTCAAATGTTATCTATTTTTAATAAATGTAAATTTTTCATATGTCTACTTATAAAAGTTTTAAAGAAAATATTTCCACATGACAATGCCATAAATGAAAAAAGACATTATCTCAAACAAAAAGTGAAATAAATAGAATAAAAAATATGTTATTCTTATCATTTATAATAATTTTGTAAAAAATAACTACAGGCAATGAAAATTATTAGGCATGTTCTTATCCTAGCACATTTTTAAACTTACTGTGGCCTAGAAAATTTTAATTACAGAATAAATATTATAAAATAATCATTTTCAATTCATGGATCTGTATATTTATAAGGGCCAGTATAAACTTTATTAAAAAGGTTTTTACTACTTCATTTCACTTTCCATTTATGCTAAGGGATTTCTTATCTCCACGCATCGTCAAACTATTATCCAGCACAAATCCCCTCAATAGCAAACATCTTAGTCACGCTGTCAACTGGGATAACCAACTCGATAACATTAAAAGTGAGTTGAAATATCTAAAAACGTGCTGCAATGTAACGGTTTCTTGAATTTCACCATAAATAAAGCCATTAAAAATCAAAAAGTAAAATTACTATCAATAATAATAAAAATACATTAATGGAAATAAAACCACTCTCTACTGCATTTTTACCATACATAGAGGGCACCGCAGATAAAATCAGTCACTTACTGAATAAATATAATATTTGTACTATTTTTAGAAGAGATAATAAAATTTTATCTCTTTTAAGATAAAATACCTCAAAAATCATAAGGCGTATAGAATTGCAGAATCTCAGCATGTATTTCTGAATATCGCGTGGACATTAAAAATCGTAAACTAACTTCTTCTCTTGTCTATCATTTTTTAACGGAAAACAAAATAGATTTTGATAATTCAAAGTTAATCGTCAGTCTCAGTAATGAAACCTCAGAATTTATAGTGAAATCTTTGAATTCAATAATAGAATTAGTCATAGGTATAATGAATAATAGAGATGACAGCATTTTGACTTCCAACCGCATGGAATTATATACTAATCTATATAAATAAAAATGTTGATGTTCTTTGTACAAAATCGCTAATCTCTGAAAGTTCTTCACGGAGTGCTTTAAATTTTGGCACAATCCTGCATTTGAATAAGATGATGTTTTTGTATACCTACTATTGATTTAATAAATTTTTTTATTTTTATTTTTTATTTTTTTATTTATTAAATTTTTTTTTTTTTTTACATCTCAGACCCACAAAACATCACATTGATATTTGTCTGTAGGTGCATCAATATATATATATATATAAATAAATTGTATTTACCAGAAATACATTCATATTAATTAATTACAATAGATCTTATAAACTCCAATACAAATCAACAATACATTACAACAATACAAGAAACAATACAAATATTACCAAAATCAAAATATGTCTCTTTTATTTAGTAACATATTCATTAATTCTGTATTTTGCCCTTTTTTATTAATACCCATTTTGACACGACATGGGATTTTATTTAATATTTTTGGTATGACATATTTTAATGTTCTTTGTTCATATTTATTTATGACCTTCGGTATTCGTAGTCCTTCTTTAACCGTAAATCTGGTACTATGTTTATGAATCAATCTATGCTTATATGTCCCATCTTCATGATATTGTGTAATTAGTTTGTACCACAAGATAGCATTAATTGGCGATAAATATGTTAATGTTTGATATGTTAAAATCTTATCTCTTAAAGTTCTTCAACTTTTGTTTTGAAATTTTGACACAACGCTGTATTCTCCGGTACTTATCATTTTAATATTCATAAATATTTAGAATTCAAATTCAAATTTTTTGATTAAATTCGGAAAATTCAACCTTGATAGGAGGCGTCGGATTAAAATTATAATCTGTTTTAATTATTGTCGTAGTATTATTATTGATCTGACTAATAATTATTATAATCTATATTAAAAGGGCTCTCTTAAACAGCTTTTTTCCACATATATATATAAAAAAAGGGGGTTAAATCTATAACTCTATAATTATAAAACTCAATGTCTGTACAAATTTACACCGTTTGTCCGATTCAACTCAAATTTTACATGCTTATGCATTAGGACCCATCAGGAAACATGCAACAATTCCCTCCTTCCCTTTTAACCCTTTCCCCACCCATAATATATTTTCAATGCATATCTGTACTGTTCAACCAATCGGACTAAAAATTTGGAAACTTATTCTTTAGGACCAGTCGAGTAACATAGACAACATTTATCCCTCCCCTTTTTAACCCTTCTCCACCCCTTGATATATGTATTTTCAATGCAAATTTGTACCGTTCAACCGATCGTAGTCAAAATTTGCAAACTTATTCTCTAGGACTAGGTGGTTAATAAAGGCGACATTTTCTCTTCCCTCTCTACCCCACATATATATTTTCTGTACAAATCTACACAGTATGGACCCAAACTTTGCATGCATATTCCCGATGGAAGAAATAGGTTACATTTCTGCCCCAGATATCCAATATAATATAAGTTTATAGGAAATACATTTATTTAAACAATTTTTTGTGTACCGCCTTTGTAAAGATCTAATTTTGTCTTAAAAAATCGTGTCTGTGTTCTAATTTTTTATTTAAATTTAAAAAAAAAACAATGCGACTTTATCACTATGAAATATTTATTTATTTATTTCCACATAAGAAGATCCTGAATTCAGTTTTAGATGCATAATAATCATATGATTTATACCACGATTTACCATAAAGCCTAGAGACGAATACCTATATCGCAATCATATCACAAAAACACCCAGTATTGAATATGATAATAGGTGGATTATTTAATAAAAGAGTGACTATATTATACAGATAATAAACTGTGGTAATTTATTGGGGTAAATTCCGCAGTATTGTATGTCCTGCCTAAACTTCTTGAGAATACCCTATTACACATTTATTATCTACTAGGTGGTTGGCCCGGCTTCGCTCGGGACCATAATTTGGTAAGCATAGAATTGTGTTGACATTTCTTTTTTGCTGGTTTCGGCAGCTGTGATTGGATTGCCTTGCTGGTCCATCTTAGCTTTGCCAAAAAATCAACAGACATTTTATGGCACAATCATAACACTCTAGAGAGAACCTTTCAAAATTTTCTAGAGCATTCCGAAATCTTATAAAATTTTCTGGAATCTTCTAGAACTTTCCCTTTCCAGAACCATCTAGAGCATTATAATTCTTTTTGGAACCTGTAGGCCCACCGACACACTTCGCTACTCAGTTTGGAACCATATAGATCTTTCTGATAGCTTGTAGAACTTTCTAGAGCATTCTTAAACCCTCTAAAACTTTTCGAAACCTTTTAGACTCGCCGACACTCTTCGCAACTCAGTTTGGAACCTTCAATTCAATTCAATTCAATTTATTTCACGATAATATGTACATGACAAACAAAATGTTTAAGGCATACATATTAGGAAGTATATATCAAAAATGAAAGTATTTAATAAATTAAAAATAACATAAAATCTGGTCAAAGGTGTAGGAGAATCCCGCTTCGGAAAACCCCCTCAGACACATGGAATATATCAATACCCAAAGCAATTTTGTTCAGCATAGCTGTGGCTCTTCCAACAGGCATAACCATCGGCAGGTTGGTCCTGTATATTGGAATGTGAAACAATCTATGCTGACGATGTCTAGTGTAATTATCAGGAACATACAAACCAATGCTCTGCATAATTTCAGGATTATCGATCATACCGCGCAACAATCGATAAAAATGTGTAATCAAATACACATTCCTTCTAGTCTCTAAACTATTGTAGCCAAGCATACCCTGGAGAAACTCGGTTGGGTAAAGCCAACCTTATATAACTTTTTAAAACTTTCTCCATCTAGAACTTTCTAGAGCATTCTGGAACGTTCTCTAAATCTTCTGCAACCTTCTAGACTCACCGATAAACTCCGCCAGTCCCAGAACAGACATTCTGGAATTCTGGACTCACCGACACAATCCGCCACTTAGTTTGGAACCTTGTAGGACTTTCGGAAATTTTCTAGAACGTTCTCCTTCCAGAACTTTCTAGAGCTTTATCAAATGTTCTGGAACCTTTTTGACTCACCGACTCACCCTGCCGCTCAGTTTGGAACCTTATAGATCTTTCGGGAATCTTCTAGAAAACTCTCCTTCCAGAACTTTCTAGAGCTTTAACAGACGTTCTTTAACTTTAACTTCTAGACTCACTGACACAATCCGTCACTTAGTTTGGAACTTTATAGAACTGTCGGGAATTTTCTAGAACGTTCTCTTTTCAGAACTTTCTAAAGAAAGTTTTTCCGGAACCTTCTAGACTCACTGACACAATCCGTCACTTAGTTTGGAACTTTATAGAACTGTCGGGAATTTTCTAGAACATTCTCTTTTCAGAACTTTTTTATTTTGAAACAATCTGAAGCATTTGCGCCCTTCCCATTGCATTGTAACAATACTGTTGAATTGCAATGACTCTCAGATAATATTTATTCAATTTAATTTACTTATACATCCTAAAAACTAATTATATTGCTTGTTTTTTTTGGTGTATTACGGTTTTCAGTGCTTGTTTTATGCATTGAACAAATAATATATTGTATTAGTGCTGTGTAATTTGTGATTTTGTCACTCTAATATCAGTGAACTGTGAACAGTAAGTTGTAATAGTGATAAAAGTCATCAACATGGCTAAATGTATGAAATGCCAGGTAACTTTGAAGAGAAGCAGCTTGTTGTATGTGATGCCTGTGAAAAATTGATATGTGGCAGATGTGCTGAGCTAAGAAGTGTATGACATTGAAAAAGAGGCTACTCAAGTTCTATTGCCATGTATTTGATGAAGGGATGAAAACAGCCATATTACAAATGCCTGAATTGCTAAAAAATGTTCTTGAACTCACTGATGAAGTGAAATATCTGAAGAAAAAATGTAACAACCAATTTATGGATGTATTGGAAGAGTTGAACGATCATCAAAAGGCTGAGAGTATTGAAACTGACCACTCTTCAGGAGCGACGAGCAAGAAGTGAACTCATCGAGACATTCAAGGTTTTATCGGGCTACTATAATATTCCTAATATGACAGATATATGTTTGCATTAAACACTAATGTGGGCCTTCGAGAACATCACCTGAAGTTGAACAAGTCTCGGTTCTCGTGTAACCCAAGAAAGCATGCATTAAGCAATAGAGTGGTCAATATGTGGAACAGTTTGCCTGAGGGCGTTGTGTCTGCTGCCAGTGTCAACCAATTTAAGAATAGGCTGGATATTCAAATATGGGCGAGAGAGAGAGAGACAGTGATATGGGCCTATCAGCTTAAGCTGCCTGCCCATCATCAATAATAATAATAAAACAATGTGCTAGAAAGCACATTTTCGTCACCCACTCCCACCCACGCACAGCCACCCCCACTAAACACGCATATTTTCGATGTGACACCAAGGGCTATCTACCACCATAACCACCGGTGGATGGTTGTGGAGAAAACTTGGCGGGTAGGAAAACACGTTTTTTTTTTATATACACGTATATATATATATATATATATACATCACGCTACCTATTGTGCGTCCTTTTATTTTGCATTATTGTGACGTCCACCAGTTCCACTAAAATTTCACTTATTTTTACATCGAATATTAGTCACTAAGGCAATACTATAAGTCCTTTACAACTTATTTTTCTGAAATTTTTACATTTTATTGATATACAAATATTCGTATATTAACAAGCGTAGTGTAATCAATTTGGACTCCAATCCACATTATCAATTATCGGGCGTCCCATGATATACATAATTTTATTTACATTTTCCTAACTATCGCAACTCCTCGTAAACAGTGCGACGCGCGACGTTGCCGCTTTTACCAATTACACTTTTTGTGCGGGATGCCGAAGGAAGATTTATTATTTTATGCTCTCTGGGGATGCCGCTACCGGGTCACTAGTACGTGTAGCGGGCGAAATACTTGCACGTATCATTTAGTGCATTTGATAATAATATTATTTCAGAAATCGTGATATTTTTTTCTGAGCTCATTTCTTCTGTTACGTCTTTAAAATATCTTCAAATGATATTTTAAAGACGTAATAATAACAAATATCTTGCAAATATCTTCAATAATTTTTTCATTAATGTGGGACTAAACTTGGCGAAAAAAATACCCAACAACAATTTTTCTCTTCCAATAAATAATCTACAGATATCGGAATGTGATAAACTCACAACATTCCAATTAACCAACCCAGATGAAATAAAAAAAATTATTATGAATTTAAAAGGAGGACCCTGCAATGGGATCCGAAACGTCGGCCCGAAAGGTCGTAACAACACGGCATAATACCCCAGTAAACACAAACTTGAAGATATATTTTATTTATTTCAATTTTGAATATTTTACCTGTGACGAAACTTATCGTCACATATGTCACGCATGTTCTATTTTTTCTACTACTATTTTTTCACTTTGATATAAATTTACACATTTACACAAAAACTATTATTCTAATATTTAGATAAAGTATGGTACTACTGCAAATTTCCAAAATACAAATATTGAAATCGGCAGATTTCCTCGTTATTTTTTACACACATTTAACTTCAGCAAAATGTACCTTCCTTTCAATCTCTAATAAAATACTGCATTCTCCTCTTACGTATCAATTATCAAACAGACAACCTCACATATGAGCTGTGCCTAATTATTTACTAGGTACATAAAGGACAGGAAGACAAAAGAGTACAGTGGACATAATATATCGGGATTTTTTATCTACCTACTGTAATAAATACTTGGAAATTTTTATTGTTTTTTCAGGTATCATGTAGGTAAATAAAACAAATATACAGATCAGATATCGCACGTTTAATGAGGTAGATTTTACATTTGCAAGTAAACATAATCATTGATAATATAATATATCTAGACTAGATATATATTAGGGTTATAATCACGCACATTTGATAATGTAGGTATATAGAATGTAACAGAACTGGTCCACAATATTTTACAGGTAGATTCCTGCTATGATTATGAGTCAAAAAAAATATTTTTGCAAAACGTTGGAATATCATTACAGTAACTTATATCTAATATGAAAAATTCATTACCTTTAATACAAGTCAAATAGTATAATAAAAATCTTCCAATCTAATGGGGAAACATTCCAATATTTTGCAGGGTTTTTGTTATTTTATTAAACTTTTATTGAAACGAATGTTTTTTATGTAATCGATATAAGTTACTGTAATGATACTTCAACGTTTTGTAAAAAAATAAGCCAGAAATATTGAAAAAAAATGCAAACTTTAATGTCGCATATCTCCATAACTATTGATATTAGGTCATAGTTGCTTGAACATTTTTCACTCATAATCATAGCAGGAATCCACCTGTAAAGTATTGTGGATTACCTAGTTCTGTTACACTCTGTGTATGGAGGTCAAATATCATGCAGAATTAATTTTATGTGGTAATCTGATTTCCTCACACCTACATTAGGAAGTTTGTTCACGTATGAATATATTCGAAAAAATAAAAATAAAATCCTTTATCGCATAATCGGCATTTACAGATCTCCAAATTCTGACACAATTTTTTTTATTGAAGAATTATACCAATTATTAAAACAATTTTACTATTTTAACGGGCGATATAAACATAAATATTGCAGATGACTGCCATGATAAAACTAAAAATGAGTATCTCAATATGCTTGCAGAGTTGAACTATAAATCGTGCATAAATAATTATACTAGAATTGTACCGCACCAAAAACCTTCTGCAATAGATCATATTATGCTAACAAACTCAAATGAACTCGACAACATTATGACCATCATATGGCAAACTTGTATAACTGACTATTACTCCTGCATATTTACGCATTATAAACAAAATACTCACCCGCACATAGCTGATAAAAAAGGTATACAAAAAAAACTACTTTTAATTTAAAATTATTTTGTGACAAATTAGCAACAGAAAATTGGTTATCAGTACTAAACTTAGAAGATCCAGAAATATGTTCTATAAACTTTCAAAAAATTATTCAAAAATATATAAATTCATCCAAAATTCTAAAAATATATAACCACAAATCTAAGTTCCGTAAAATAAAACCATGGATTACTCACGGCTTAGTAGTTTCAATACGTAATAAATATGATATTTTTAAATCAACAATAAAATACCCCAATGATGAAGGCTTAAGGAGATATTATAAAAAATACAGAAATAAATTGACATCACTAATAAAAAAAAACCAAAGAGGAATATTTCATAAAAAAGGTGGAAGTTTCTAATTTCGACACCAAAAAACTTTGGTCAACAATTAACGAAATAACCGAAAAAAAATGTTAATAAAAATAAAATAAAAACTATAAAATTTGACAATAATATTATAAATGTTCAAGAACACCCAGAAAAATGCGCAAATATCTTCAATAATTTTTTCATTAATGTGGGACTAAACTTGGCGAAAAAAATACCCAACAACAATTTTTCTCTTCCAATAAATAATCTACAGATATCGGAATGTGATAAACTCACAACATTCCAATTAACCAACCCAGATGAAATAAAAAAAATTATTATGAATTTAAAAGGAGGATCATCGCCAGGATACGACAACGTAACAACTGATTTACTAAAACAATCAAGCTCTATTATAAACATCCCAATTGCACACATAATAAAACAAGCCTTCGGTGTGGTATATTCCCTACAATATATAAACAAACATTAGTAATCCCAGTTTATAAGAATGGAGACCCTGAAGATAACTTATTGAAAAAAAAAACAATATTGAAAAAAATGCAGATGAGGCACAAAAATTACCTAAAATCAAACTCGCGCATTCAAATTTGTGTGATATGACGAATAACTAATCGAAATTAAAATAAAAAAGCCTACTATTTTTCAGTAGCTATCTACTTGGTAATCCGTCGAAGATAATATTGAACATACAGTACTGTGCGAATTAATGTGAACACAAGCGATAATTTGAAAAAAAACACAACATTTATTAGTTATAGGTAGTTGAAGAAAGCAGAGAAAAGAATACAATTTAAATTGTTTTAATAGGAAATATGTCCTCCTTTGGATTTTATAACTTCTTCAACACGTTTTGGCAGAGAATCAACAAGTTTTTTTAGTTTTCTAATATTTACTGGTCCCGAAACCATATATGTGGATTACAGATTCAATCAATTTTATTATTTTTATTTTTTATGGGTAGGTATATTCCATCCTGACGAAGGGGCCATAGGCTTTGAAACATGTTGATTTTATCAATTATTTTGTAAAACATTAATAACCTCGCAGGACTATATTCCTGCCTTGATTATGAGTCGAAAATATTCAAGCTATTATGACCTAATATCAATAGTTATGGAGATATGTGACATCAAAGTTTGCATTTTTTTTTTCAATATTTCTGACTTATTTTTTGTAAAACAAGCAAACCACTCGGCAACGATGATCACTCTGCGAATGTACCTACTTGTATTTATACATACGCTAAAACATGAGGTCTAAAAATAGACTTGAGCTGTTAAAATTTTAGCTACTGGATAAAAGTATAATTTAGTCATAAAAAAGGGCCGCACGTCTCATACGACCTACAGGATTAAAAGGCTTTTGTTTTAGTCCGAGCCACAAAATTATATTCACATTTATTATTTAAATGGAGCTAACTTGCACGTGTCCATCCGAAATAATAATCGACTTCTTTTGCAATAATGAAATAAGACTCGCGACATCCTCAAACGATTTGTGTTTTAGCGGTGTTTATCTTAAAGACGCAATTTGCATGTGCGGGCTATCGATATATCGCATATCCCTACGCGACCGGAAATATGTGTGAGTGTACGACAAAATGCGGCCGAATTCTTTCCCAGTGCGGAACATATTATACCTAGGTACAGCCTCTCATATGAGACAACTCAATGATGCAGCATCAGTGCTTCTTACGAAGTTACTTTCAAAAGCAAGCATAAAAGTCAAACATATTATTTTTTTAAAGTAACTTCATTGTTGATGTTGATTATGATTACTTACTTACTTACCATCACGCTGTTTCCCCTGGGGGTAGGCAGAGAGGATAGAGCGCCACACTCTTCTGTCCTGACATACAAATCTCGCCTCAGCCACATTCATACATCTTCGCATGCAAGCTCGCCGGTTGTTGAGCCTTCTAACGGGACCATCTTCCAGTATCTGGTTGATCTGGTCATGCCACGTTTTCCGCGGTCGCCCCCTCTTTTATACGTATTGCTTATTATGTTGATTATTTCTTAAAAAACTTTAATTACCCTTTGAAATACAGTGATATTAAAATTATTTTCCTTTTTATTTATCTTTAACAACAAGTAAGTATAGCAAAAAGCAAGTAGGTACCATTTTATAACTTTTGAAATTAAAATAATTATTAAAATTTAATTGATTGTATGCGAGATTGATATTATTGATTTCGCGAGATTGCATTTCCTAGTGTATACTTACCCATCTACAAAGCCAGGAATGTAGTGAAGATTCGTGTTTTGAAATAGTTGCTAAATTATATTTACAACACACTTATTTCACAAACACTGCGTGTACGCCGAAAAAAAAGTCCCGGGGAAAAAGGAACAGAGTATCGTACACTATTGTAAGAATGAGTATGTTATTTTAGGCACCGTGACTTCAAATTACCTGATTTTTACGTGATTATGTGATTTGTTGTATACTTCAATGGAATATTTGCTACATAAATATGAAAGCCGGCTAGTATGGGAATAACGTGTCTATATACTATACATATATAATACGTCAATAATTGATACGATGTACGCATTTCACGTATTTTAGAATTAAAGGTAGAATTTATAGGGAAAAGTTATTTTTGGATCCTCAAAATCGGCAATAAATACAAAGCACGAAATATCGTTGTTCTAATTAACGGACTTTTACTATACATGTATCAAAGGTAACATGGCAATTAGCCCTTCATAATAAAAATCATTCACCTGTTAAGTACTCAATTACACCTTAATTCATATCGACTATAGATATAAGTAGATACCGATCGACTAAAACATTTAATAAAATAATGCTGCAATCTTATCTTCAAGTCCTGGGATTAATTTTATTTTATTTCAATTTTAAACTTCTGATTATTTTTTTTAGATATTTAGCTTAAAAAAAGTAACCCATAAAAACCATGTTTTTATTTTACTCCCTTTCTTTGTAAATTAAGTTTACCATCATGTAATTAAATAATTGATTGACTGAAAATGAAACATGTCTAGACAAATATCTATGTCAAAATTCTCTATCTCTGTTAACCAATTGTCATAAATTTTTGAAATTCATAGTGAAGTACCTATTATACTATAGTAATTATATATAGTAATTAATATAATTATATATCGTAATTAATATAATTATACATAGTAATTAATATAATGAATAATAAATATAATTATATATAGTAATGCAAATTTAGAAAATATTCCGCGACGTTATCGGGCCGCCGCCGACGGTAGTAATCAAACATTTATGTAATGATTCCAATGTTAAAAAACTATTAAAATATCTAAAAATCCAAAATTATACTATAATCATTAAATTTTTTTAACGAAAATTTGATAGATCTTCTTGAACGTCCCCACGAGTCTGCGTGCAAAATTTCAGCTCGTTTGGATCACGAGAAAAGGGTTAAAAATCGATCCAAAGTTTTTGCGTCGAATAATCAGACGCCACGAATTAAATGGAGTACAAAAGCGGACTCCACTTCTTCATTCAAGTGAATGCGTACGAGTTCTCATAAATCGTGAATATAAAAATTAAATGAAGTCAAAGCATCCAGCAAGTGGCAACGTCGCATTTCAAACTTTCGCTCGACGCGCAGTTGGACGTCACACACGGCTAGCAATGAATGTTCGGAATAATGCCGACAGCGCTGCTATTTTTTGTAACGAAAATTTGCAGAACTACAGATATACTGAGAATAGCCAAACTGGGAGCGAATTGACGTCCAATTTTTTTTTTTTTTTTTTACATTTATGGCATCAGAAAGACAATCCGCGCCCATTGCGAACACTCTCCCATCTGACGTCCGATATACGGACGTCGTAAGCAGGTGGACGCCACATTATATGCAATTTCGTCCATGATGGACGCCCAATAGGTTACAGAATATATATATATATATATATATATACAGTCGAACTCGGTTATAAGGAACGCGACGGGACCAACTAAATTTGCTCCTTATAGCCGGGACTCCTAATATCCGGGATTCACTTTTTTCACAATTTTTTTTGATTGCGTGATGTTATTTTCAAGAGCAGCTAAATAAACATCCTTATCTTTCCAGAGCGATGAAACTGTAGAAGATGATTGTGAAAACTTTTTATAGACTTTTTGACGCCGATAATTTCGACTTTTTCGCGAACCTAGAGACACTTTCGTTTGTTAGTGAACATGTTTCCAATAGAACAATTCGCGTTAAACTGATTCGGCTTTTAAATGCTAATACAGTAAACTGCATAAAATAAACTGCCACCATAAACATTTTGGAAACCCCCAATAATCGGAGTTATATGATCAGTATTCTCGACCTTCAGTAAACTATTGCTTGCCTGCGCACGTGGGATTTTCGGACACAAGTTTGTGTACATCATAAAATGAACCCTAATTAAATGCGAGCGGCAAAGTAAAAAAGTTCATTGTTATGATTTGTCTTTTTTTCTATAACCCAAGCAAATATGTTTTCAGGGTTTCTAAAATTTTATCCGTATATCCGAGAATCGCGCTCCTTATAGCCGAGACTGATTTTATGGAAATATGCGCAAATCAAAATGAATTCAGTTTTTCTCATTATAGCCGGGATCTCCTTATATCCGAGCTCGTTATAACTGAGTTCGACAGTATATATATATGTGTATATATATTGATTGGAACCATGACATTTGTTTACAGTTTCATTGGGTGCAAGCTTGCCCACATTTTCAAAACCTTTCTTCTTCTCCATCAGACTCCGTCTTTCCACTGCTGGATATAGGCCTCTTCCTTATTTTTCCATTCTTCCCTGTTGTTGGCTAATTGTAGCCATTTCTTTCCCCCACAGCGACATATCATCGGCCCATCTCTTTTGAGGTCTTCCGATGCCTCTTTTATTTTCCCAAGGTCTCCATTTCAGAACTCTGGGGGGCCATCTTGTAGTATCCTGTCTTGCAACGTGTCCTGCCCATTGCCATTTTAGCTTCGCTACACGATCCTTGATATCCACTACTCTAGTTCTGCGCCTAATTTCGTCGTTTCTAATTCTATCTCTTAGGTTTACTCCAAGCATGGCTCTCTCCATGGATCGTTGGTGCATTTGAGCTTTTCTACACTTTTCTTTGTAAGGGCCATAGTCTCCAATCCATACGTCATCACTGGCAGTATGCACGATTCAAAGGCTTTTCTTTTTAGGCTAATTGGGATCTCTTAATTCTCGAAGATATGTTTGAGTTTGCCAAAAGCAGCTCAGCTCATTCCTATTCGTCTTGGCAATTCTGCTGTTTGGTTCTCTTTGTTCATTTTTATATTGTGTCCTAGGTATATATATATTCATCTACTAATTCAATATTATTGCTATTGATTGTGATGACTTTGTTCTCTGGACTCAAAATTGTTGATTATTAAAATTTCAGTTTTGGAGCCAATTGTATCAACTTGGTTTATAGTAATCTTTCCTTTAAACCATCGATTAATGCATTTTCCGCCAATCACAGAACCCGTTTTCGTAAAAATCTATGGTTTTTATGAAAATTATTATAATCAAAGTTCATAAAACCGGCCCTTAGACTGCTACAAAAATAATCTACTCATTACATTGGCCTGCTCATTACTGCAAATACAGCACTGGAAAAAATATTGTAGCAACTTGCATTTTTGTATTTATATTAAGGATGCATCCGATACCAATACGTCGGTGATATTATGGGTTTTCCGATATATCGGAATCGGCATTATTAATTTGCCGATACACTGATACATTTTGAATTTCGCACTACAGATAATCCATGTGTAAACGCAGCACAACTTATCTTCGCTCTGGGATTCCCCGCATTTCATAATTCATTCCGCTAGTTGCTTGTCGTCAGTTGTTGCTTTCGGTGCGTAATAAAATAAATAAATAGTTAATTTCTTTGTGGTTGTGAACTTGTGATTGTGACATTAATTTAATTGAATACGTACACATGGTTATTTGGAAAAAATTAATAACCTCGCACGACTATATTCCTGTCTTGATTATGAGTCGAAAATGTTCAAGCAACCATGACCTATACAGTAGCCGGCAAACATCTTGAAATTCTGCGGCGTAGTGGGGGGACGTTTGCGCATCTACCTTTCTACCAACGAGACCCAAATTTCGTCTTCTGCGCATTCCCCCACTTAGCCAAAGAATTTCATGAAGTTTGCCGGCAACTGTAATAATAATATCAATAGTTATGGAGATACGCAACGTCAAAGTTTGCATTTTTTTTTCTCAATATTTCTGACTTATTTTTTGTAAAACGTTGGACTATCATTATAGTAACTCGTATTGAATAAAAATTCATTCCCTTTAATATAATTCAAATAAAAACCTTTGAATTAGAAAACATTCCAACTTGAATTTCTGCAGGGTTTTTATCATTTTATTTAACTTGTATTGAAACAAATTAATTTATTGTAATCGATACAAGTCATGATTGCTTGAACATTTTCGACTCATAATCAAGGCAGGAATATAGTCCTGCAAGGCTATTGACGTATCTGAACGTAATATTCTGTTAAATCAAAATTTTAAAAATTTTGTTATAGAGTAAACATTCTAAATAAATTAGTGATGCAACGAATACGAATATTCGTATTCGCCGAATAGTAGATATTTACCGAATATTCGTATTCGCCGAATATCATCACGAATATTATAAACAAACTATTTATAACTGAACACAACACAAATTATGGTTTGGTTGAGCACCTTGTGTCCAAACACACCTAATAGACTGAGAGGTGACAGGATTTTTCATAACGATCATGGATATGGTTAGATTTACTTTTATAGTTTGTAGAGTAGTCCCCTCAGGTGAATGATGTCGGTCTGCCTGCTCTCAGCGGTTGCAACTTCAAGTTAAAGAGCTTACAAGAGGCTTCATTGTTGCGAAAAAAAACGATAACAGAAATGGTCAGTTTTAGTACCTATTCATAGTATGGCGTCTCCGCAGATGAAACAAGTTGGTCTGGCGGCTCTCAGTGGTTGCATTTCAGAGTTATGATGCACGCAAGCCACTGCATTGTTGCGAAAAAAAAACGGTAACAGAAATGGTCAGTTTTAGTACCTATTCAAAGACGGTGTCTCCACAGGTGAAACGAGTTGATCTGCCTGCTCTTAGGCCCGGTTGTTTCAAGTTCGATCAAAGTAAGCGGTCGATCAAAGCATAGATTTTTTCGAATACGGGTCATCTGATTGGTGGAGAATGTAAAAATCTATGCTTTAAAAGAACGCTTACTTTAATCCAACTTGAAACAACCGGCCCTTAGTGGTTGTATTTCAGAGAAGAAAAAGAAATAACAGTAATCAATAAAATAAAGAATTATATCGAACCAATCCAATTTATATTAATTCAACTTTCATGTAAAATCACAGATTAATCATTTTGTAGAATATTGATAAGGCTTAAAGAGTTAAATATTTACATACTTCTAATACTCTTTTAATATTTTTTTGAGCTTTTTTATTAGTCACATTAAAATCTATACTAAACCACAAATTAAAGTATTAAATCCAGTTTTTTATAAACATTTAGCTTGCAATATATTCTAATGATTTTTGGGTAAAATCACAAGTTCATCATTACTTTAACATAGATTTCTTTTTTAACTTAGATAGATTTAACTTAGATTTCGTCATCTTCCGAATCTTCTTCTTCATAACTCTGAAATGCAACCACTGAGAGCCGCCAGACCAACTTGTTTCATCTGAGGAGACGCCATACTTTGAATAGGTACTAAAACTGACCATTTCTGTTATCGTTTTTTTTCGCAACAATGAAGCCTCTTGTAAGCTCTTTAACTAGAAGTTGCAATCACTGACAGCAGGCAGACCGACATTATTCACCTTAGGGGACTACTCTACAAACTATAAAAGTAAATCTAACCATATCCATGATCGTTATGAAAAATCCCGTGACCTTTTAGACTATAAGTACGCACTCTATTATCAGGGATTCCACTAAAATTGAATCAATGGATTTGTTGAGTTCTCAAGTAGTCAGTTGTTACTACTTGTACAAACGATTCAAAGAAATCGCCTAATGCCTGAGAAATTACAAATGTTTTGCTTTCTGAACAAAAATTTGCCAGCGGTAAATTTTAATTATTAAATCTCTTAGTAAAAAAGAACAGTGGTGTGTTATTTATTACCTTGTTGAATTATTTGTATTCGTATTCGCCGAATAGTAGGTTTGGTATTCGTATTTGTTGCATCACTAAAATAAATATTATACAAGTAATTTCGTCTGTTTCTAATCTAAACTTGCATCTTTTGAAATCTTTACGTCCGCATCATATCGGTAATACTTTTTTATAAATATTGGTGTCGTATCGGCAGAAGTGCGTATCGATGCATCCCTAATTTATATAACAGCCATAAATCCAAACATAAATTTTATAACCATTTTTGGAACAGTGTGATGAAATATCTGCTGACTTCTTATAATTGATGTTTATTCATAAAGAAAAAAATAGTCAGACCTGATGGAAAGTTTGATTTAATGACAAGTTCTCGATTTGCTTTAGGAAACCAGCAAACAGGGGCATGCAGTGAGAACAGGAAGCACGACTTTTTCCTCAGCATATATTTTGAAAAGAAACCAAAATAAGAGGTATATCTCGTAATGTTCATATCACATTATTAATAATTAACATATTATTCAGATATCAATATTTAATAATATTCTGCCAGAAAAATATTTAATTTCGATTTTTTCCCAAATATATGTTTAAATAAAAGTCATGCTCTTGTTCTCACTGCACGCACCTGCTAGCAAGTTAGTCATATTTTTCATAGTATGTACCAACTTTCCAATTCGAAAAAAGTTGATGTTGAAGTGATAAGTTTTCGTGTTCATGAATCTATTTGAAAAATGTGACACGGAAAGCAAAATAATTCATATATCTATACCATTGTGAGAATGCTGCCGAGATTCTGGCCAGGCGCCCGTTGCCCGTACACGTATTACAGTTACCGAGTATTGTAATACATACTCACACAATATAATGCGGGTATTGCAATACTTTAGTTAGTTACAATACTCATATAAAGTATTGTAACTAACAAAAAGGTCATTTTTGTTGTTTTAATATTTTGCATAAACATATGTATTTGATACGTTTTTATATGGCAGTAATTTTTTTAATATAATGTTCTAAATTCCATAATAGAGCAGCGAATCTCTTGGGCTAGGCGTGGAATTTTATAACCTAACTCTGCTGGTTTGTCATACATAGGTAAGCTCTTGAGCTTTAAAGTTGGCGCTTTGATATCTGTCAGGCTGGGGCCAGTTATTTGCCATAGTTCGTAAATATTGATGCATAGGCTTCCTAGACTAGCAAACAGATACGAGCAACATGGACGTCTTTGCCAATAACTATATTATTCAAACATATATTAAAAGGTGTATTGAAAGATTACTAGTATTTGTCGAATTGGACTTAAATAACTGATTTGTATGTATATTTTATTATTATTATTATTATTATTTTTTTTTAAATAAATAGAGATGCGAACACGGAATACGTGTCACATCAATATTCTTACTATTTTCAAACTAAGCTAAACGCTTGTGCTATGAAAATAGGACTAACTTGCTAGTCTGGGCTGAGATTCGAACCCACGACCACGAACTTTATATTATATTTATCTTTACATATTTGTATCTGTATTCTAAGTATTTTCTTCTCGCTTTGTCATTACTATGTTTACATGTTATGATGTTTTTTTTTTTCCTCTCTAAACTATTAGGTCC
This sequence comes from Agrypnia vestita, assembly GCA_016648135.1. Lineage (NCBI taxonomy): Eukaryota > Metazoa > Arthropoda > Insecta > Trichoptera > Phryganeidae > Agrypnia > Agrypnia vestita. The sequence goes on along the minus strand of JADDOH010006774.1, from coordinate 103,528 downwards.
TTACATATGAAATTGGCGTTTTGCCGTACTGGCAAATTTGATCTCAAATATCTTCTCTTTGGTTAGGAATTCCAAATCCAAATTTATACAGCTATTTACTCATGTATTTGTGTTTTGAAAATTATAATTCATTTGTTTTTTCCTCAATTGTTTTTTTCGTTGCGTCACTCAATTTACAAAATGAAAAACTTGAAATATCGCGTTATTTACGAGTACGAGTTCCACCGTGGCACCAGTGCTGCAGAAACGGCTCGAAGGATTAATGATGTGTATGGCGACGGTGCCGCAAAAGAAAACACAGTGCGTTTTTGGTTCCAACGTTTTCGTTCTGGAAATTTCGACCTGCAGAACAAGCCCCGTGGACGGCCGGAGACCAAAGTTGATAATGAAGAATTGAAGGCTAGTGTGGAAGCGGATCCATCGCAAACCACATCCGAGTTAGCTGCAGGCTGCGTTGTTAGTGATAAAACTGTTTTAATCCACTTGAAGCAAATTGGTAAGGTGAAAAAGCTTGAAAGGTGGGTACCTCACGAATTGAGTGAAGCAAATCAACAAACGCGCGTTGACTGCTGCGTTGCATTACTCAACCGGCACAATAATGAAGGGATTTTAAATCGAATCATTACCTGTGATGAAAAGTGGATCCTGTACGATAATCGTAAGCGCTCATCGCAATGGCTGAACCCTGCCGAACCAGCCAAACCATGCCCCAAGCGAAAATTGACTCCAAAAAAGGTACTTGTGAGCGTTTGGTGGACTAGTGCTGGTGTCGTTCACTACAGCTTTCTTAAATCTGGCCAGACGATTACGGCAGATATCTATTGTCAGCAACTGCAAACCATGATGGAAAAGCTAGCTGCTAAACAACCGAGGCTGGTTAATCGCTCTAGGCCACTGCTGCTTCATGATAACGCTAGACCACACACTGCACAACAGAGGGCTACCAAATTAGAGGAGCTTCAATTGGAATGTCTAAGATATCCACCGTACTCTCCGGACCTTGCCCCAATAGATTACCATTTTTTTCGAAATTTGGATAACTTCTTGCAAAGGAAAAAATTCAACTCCGATGGGGCAGTCCAAACCGCCTTCAAAGATTTTATTGATTCCCGTCTGAATGGTTTTTTTAGTAAAGGGATCGATGAACTACCTATGAGATGGCAAAAGTGCATAGATAGCAATGGTTCATACTTTGATTAAATAAATATATTATAATAAAAAAAATCGGCTTTATGTTCCTCCCATACTAAACGCCAATTTCATATGTAAGGACCTAATATATACCTATTCTGTTAATGTACACTATACCTATCTATTGTAAAATCCGTATAGGGCGTTAATAAATAAATGTATAAGAGGCACTGGCCACAATCTCGCATTTCTTTGGTAACTCAAGTATTGGTGGTCGTGATTGAATATCGAGAGAAGCTGGTGTGCCCTCCCAAAACGTTATCACATATCACCTTTTTTTTAAAAAATAAAAAATAGAGTTGCGAGCACGGAATATTTGTCGCATCAATATTCTTACTATTTTCAAACTAAGCTAAACGCTTGTGCTATGAAAATAGGACTAACTTGCTGATCTGGAGTGAGGTTCGAACTTGCCTTTAACACACTTGTCATAGGTTTCGCCATCACAGTAAAATATATTTTTTAAATCTGTGCTATAAAAATTACATATTTATTAGTTTATATTGGAGAAGTTCACAGTAATTTTTCATATTTTTCGTAAAAGTTAAATTTATTAATAAAACTAAAGAAAAGGTTTCTTAGAATAAAACACATTTTGAGAGATTTACATATATGTTTTTTTTGTTCTATAGCAAACTTAATTTACATATTATATTATTTTACAAACATCACAGAGTCACAAAAACAAACATATTACATTTCCCAAATTGTCAAAATGTTTATTTCATTTTGTGATACGAAAATATAATGACTATTATTATTTTTAATATTTAAAGCATTAACTTTGTGGTTAGACGTTGTAACAGAGTGTTAGTTAAATTTTAATTATAGTGTTAGTGCATGCTTGTCCTTAACAAGATGAACACGCATGTGATAAATATTAATGGTGAAATGTTAACAATACTATGGTTGTAGTGTTGTGAACATAGTGTAGTGTGGATCCTGACAAAGAGAGGGGTACGTCTCGAAACCGGTAGACCTAAATAAAATCTGGTAATGGTTTATACAAATTTAACTAACACTCTGTTGTAGTGACTATCATTAGCGATAAATTTTATTGAATTATTTATATTATTTAAATATTACATATTTAATTACCTACATTAGTTTGAATATAAAGAAAATGATGCGATCACAAATTTTGAATACATATGTATATTTTTCTAAAATTTAAGATTTTCTCATGAATTTCCGTGATCGTAAGTCTCTAAGCCCTCGAAATAGTAAAGAAATATTTTGTTAAAAATGTACTACATACAATTACATCACAGTTACTGTAATATTTATTTAATTTTTATAAAGGTCAAGTAAATAAAAAAATTATTTTTGAAAAGTTTATAGGTGGAAGAGTTACACCTTCTGTATACAAAAAAAACGTATTATATGTATGTATAAACTTAAATTCACAATTATTGTCCAAGTATTTTAAATCACAAGATTTTTTTCTAATTGATTTGATTTTCATGTGAGTTTTATCTCCTTGGCAATTTGGTTTCATCTGAATATCGGGAGGCATAACCTATAACAGAGAAATGTGTTAATTAAATATTTACAACTACAAAATAATAAAAAAATCATTTTTATTGATGAAATTTCAATTTTTAAAGTATACGTACTATGGATCCCTTGATAATTAAACAAAAGTAAATGTATTTTTGATGTTTCTAGCGTTAACATTGTGGTTGGATATAATTATTTATTTTGATTAATTAAAAACTTTGTTTTAAAAACTTGGAGTGACTTTACATCTACTGGTTTCGATACCACTGTATCTTCGTCAGGACGGACGCATAACTATTGCTTGACCAACGTAAATTGGCGTGCGGCGACTTTGGAACTAAAACCCGCCTCGCCCGCACCCGGCGGTAACCCCTCGCCCTGTCATTCAGTACAATTTTGTATTTGCTCGGGAGCTGTGACATCTTGATTACCAACATACACTGAATTATTATGTACAAAACATCCTAAACAGTCCGGGATGGTGCAAGAACAATTGCCAATGAAGTATTAAAGTTTTGCGAAGCTGAAAAAACAAATAATGGACCGATATTACCGTCTGACAGTTTGACAGATAGAACGGCCGCCATTAAGCCATGTATTCACTAGGCGACAAATTGCCCCTCAACATCACGCGCGGCATAGAGTCTACGTGACGTTGCAGCGTCGCGCACTGTTCCACAACGTCGCGCTCAACATAGCGGGGCATTTCCACGTGCCACGGCAACGTTGCCATGCGCACGGTACCCGAGCGAGCTCACGGCGACATCACGTTGCGCGTCAGTACCACGTGGTATGTTTACAAGTGAATGCGCAGGCGCTGTATCCGTCAATATGACATAGATGTGGGGAAACGAAATTGTTCTCCAACTCATCGCGCTCTACCAAAACCGTACAATTTTGTGGGACACTTCAAACCGTGAATATAAAAATAAAATGATGTGAGGGCCAACAGCGTTCCTTAATATTGTCTTGCATGGCTATGGAAGGCCCGATTATTTGTAATAAATTGTCAAAAACAGTTGTTGTCATTCGAGTGAAATTGACAAAAGATCCATCAGACATTCGAAGATCGCATAGAATATCCTTCCTTCTTTCTGTTTGCAGTAAATAATTTCGCACCCACTACCTTTTTCTCCTCTTATGTTTCGATAAACTCGTTAAAATAAATAGATACGCAGCTGTCATCATAACCTCATCGGGCGGCAAGTGTAAATAGATACACAGCTGTCATCATAACCTCATCGGGCGACATTTCCGCGACAAGTGATATGTGAGTCCCGGTGTAAATGACCGCGTCATTGTCCCCGAAACATGAGCGTAGATGTTGATGTGACATGCCGCGCGGAATGTTTTGCGATTTGTCCCCTATTGAATACATGGCTTTACTGCTTGTTACTGCTTGGTTTCTTTAGTGCTGCCCGACCAAATTTCTGTTAAAGGCTACGACACCGGTCACCGGACATTCTGTACATTATGTATTGTGTAATAAATTTACACCCTGGCAACTTCGGTTACGCGACAGGGACGCCCTCCCTCGCATGCCAATTTATAGTGGTCGCATTCTATCCATTACTTATTTTGGTAAACAGGTTACTTCAAAATGAAAAATTTATAACTTTATTAATCTTGAATATTTCTTAATTATTTTAATACAGATTTATCACCATAATGTCAGCTTTCTACTCGTAAGAAAACATATTCTCGTATATATAAATGTTCAGTAACTATTAATCATTTCTACACTACACTGAAAACGAATTTTTGGCCGCAGCCTGTCGATTAATGCTTATATTTTCTTAATTATTGTAAATAATGTTCAGTTTATTACTTTTATATAAGAACAAAGGTTCTATCTAAGTTATCGTCCTAAAAAATGGTGATAGCGTATACATTCTGATATATTATAAATGAATAATAAAAACCCATATTTTTGAAAAAATGCTGAAATGTATTTGCAGTGAATGTCCAGTCTTAAATTTTATGAATGACCCATAATTTGATATATTCCCCATTTCGGTGTCTACTTGTCAATTACTTCAACCAAACCATAGTCACGCCTCCGTTCAAGAATTAATCTGTTTAAAATAAGTAATGGATAGTTAGTATGCGTACTGATGAAGATACAGTGGTCTCGAAACCGATAGATGTAATGTTACTCCAAGTGGTTTATCCTCCTCAGACTCAGTGTCGCCTATAGGAGACATAGGTCGACAGTTGGAAAAAATCTCTCAGTTCAAAGTTTGGCATTGTATCCTTTTACAAATTAGTTAAGCTCTCCAACAATATATATTGCTAGTGGTATGTTGAATCCCAATTTGAGACATTAAGAACTGTAAAAATGCTGTTGTTAAAGATGAATTAACGGATCGATTATGATTATCCTTTGAGTCCGAGGAGGTTAAACAAAGTTTTTAGTTAATCAAAATGAATAACAAAGTAAATGTCACTGAAAAAATACCAAGGACAAACATTTATTTAAAAAAAATGAGATGCCTTAATAGAAAGGTCCAAGTTCAAGTCGGGTCCTCATTCATCAAAATATCATATCAAAAATGTGGTACATATATGAACGTGCGAAAATAACTGGTGATAAAGTAAAACATACTGTGATTGCACAGCCGTCCATGCCATCCGGGATTGCACTGACAAGTGTTGTCAGATCCACATATCCCATGTTTACAGGCTCGACTGCATGTTGATCTCTGTGGAACTCTACGTCCAATTTCACAATGATTCCCACCCAGGCCTAGAGGGCATCTGCATTTATTTACACCTTTACACTTTCCTCCATTCAGACAGGGAATAACACATTTGGCTACAGACAATACAAGTCAAATTAAATTTATTGAATTAGAATTATGGCTGAAGCACACATGAATTGGAATCCTTCAGTTCCAAAACCTGTTCCTGATTTTAGCAGAAATTGAGATTTTATTATAATTATTATAACACGTTGTGCACACACAACTACGAGGTTCATTCTTCAATAGGCATTCTTCATTTCATTAGGTTGTATAATTTATAATATACATACGTATTTAGAATAGACTTTGGTGATTTACTCAAAATAAAATATATCATCAGGATGGGTTTTGAAACTGAAGATTCAATTGGAATAATTTGAATCCCGATAATTCAACATTCTTCATATTAATTCGAAATTTTTAAAATACACAAGACCCAAAGTGATATTTCATAGCTGATTAACGCCAATAATTCGAAAACACCGGTAATTTAAAAAAAAAAAAAACTGTAATTTGAAATAATTGTTAGAACCTTGTGGCATAAATCAATACATTTTAAATCACATAATTTGATTTTTTTTAAACTAACAATTCACATGCATTTTCTTTCGATTCTTTTGGGCGTTCATTCTATATTTCCTGGTACCTTGTGGAATCTCATTTATCTTCACATATTAATGTCGATCCCTAAAATTGCTTTCTTCGGTTGGCTGCCTTGATATGTGCAGATAATTTTAGTTTACGCTTATTAGATACTCATACTTGGATGCATTTAAAATTGTTTTTCACTTTTTTAAATTCCCCTTTAGTTTGATTTTTTTCTAGTTGCTGTATTTGTTAAAATGTTTGATTTTCTTTGGAAGAAGTTATTGCTGAATTATTTTATTACTTCACATATTTGTGGATAGTTGGGAAGTCCACTATTTTGGACCAGAGCAAGTGAGTGGTTGAGGAATTAATGTTAAATTAAATAGTTGAGCACTTACACAATTCACAATGGAGTCCGTAATAACCCTTTGAGCATTCACAGGTATCTTTTTGAATGCACTTTCCTCCATTTACACATTTTTCAGCACAGATACCTAAAAATCATACATTTTTTAATAATACAATATTTCTCAACAATTTTTTTTAGCTTGTGAAAATGATTCCAAATTTTAGACCATGCAACAAATTGTTGGGTCTTCAGAATATTAAAAGTCGTGGTGTCAGCAATAAAGCATGCAGTCACACAAATAATGAGGTTTGCATATACATATTATGTTTTTGTTTACAATCCATTTAGATTAATTTTTAAATTTTCGTTTCAATGTTTTTAATAAATTTTCAGTTGGACTCAATTATAAGAGTAGACCATGCGGGTGAATTAGGAGCAGATAGAATATATGCAGGGCAGATGGCTGTGCTGGGTACAACATCAAGCGGACCCCTTATACAACATATGTGGGAACAAGAAAAGGTCCACAGAGCGAGGTTTGAAGAACTCATCAGAAAATATCGAGTACGGCCGACAATAATGACTCCTTTATGGAATGTAGCAGGATTTGCCTTAGGAGCAGGTAAACACATATATACATACATGAGTCGTGTAAAACCAAAAAAACTGTCCTGTACGTTTGATAGATGTCTTGACATTTCGCATTTCGAAACTTTACGCATACACCCATTCTATTTTTGGTATTACTAATATGATTCTAATAAGACCGTAATCTGAACTAAGCAATATTGCTATTTCTGTATCTTGACAGTTATTTATTGTATAACATTGTAATGCCACCAATTTCGTCATTTTAAGTTTGACAGATTTGAAATTTCAATCAATTACTCATAATTGTGAATAACTTGATGTTTGTTTACGTTTTAGAGCTTTCAGATTGTCTTGAATTCATTAATTTCAATATTTAAAAAAATGAGAAATAAACACAACACTGTTTTATTCCACTATATTTATTTTGAATTGTTAGAATGTTTTCAGGATTTCTCCCATTGTCAATAACAACATGATTACAACTAAATTAAAAATAATTCGGGACATTATTTATAGGTGGGTGTAATGGTGGTGGGGGTCGGGGGCGTGGTTAGAATGGATAGGAGTGGAGAGGTTATGGGTGGTATCTGGATGTTAATTATATTTTTATTATTTATTTTATTATTATTTATTTCCAAAATCTCCAAGATGTCCATTCTTCTTCCTTTATTGCACCCATATAATAATTTTGAATTAAACTTATGTACCTCCATTCTGGCATGCTCTGCCATTACTGAATTTAAACTAAAGTTTTTTACGGCTCTTTTTTGCTCTCGAGAGCAATTTTTTCCTATCGCCCTGGATAGTCTGAGTATTTTATATTGTATTTTTTTAAGTTTTCTAAAACCAACATCATTTATGTAACAATTTACTCTCCACCATTATAAAATGACAATGTAATCCATCAACAATCTAAATATTTAATTTAAAAAATCTTATTCCTTGACTTAATATTGATTTGTGTGAACTTTACTTTATTTTTATTGAAATCTTTTACAAAATAAATACAGGACCCTATATGCGTTTGGGATTTTTAAAAATAAAGACAAACTGGTGAGGTTCTAAACCGTAAATAAATATTTTAATTAGCTTTAAAAGTAAACTACGATCCACGTAACAAACAGCGATTTCAACAGATTATGGAATTCAAAATCTATTTTAATTTGAGATGAGCACAATCATCATTGCTCGGATGTTACAAATTGATAGTAGCTCACATGTAATAAAATGTATTACATATGTAACACATGCATATCGACAGCTCCTACGTGTAATATCGTAACCCACAAATCTAAGATTTTGAGTTTTTTGTGTGTATTTCATATGTATTTAATTATATCTTTAATTCCAAGAAAGAAAAAAAAATTTTTTTATAATAAATAAGTTATTTATTGCAAAATATTTTCTTTCTTTCTTGGAATTAAAGATATAATTAAATACATATGAAATACACAAAAAACTCAAAATCGTCCATTCGTGGGTTACGATATTATATGTAGGAGCCGTCGATATAATGATTCATCAAGTAACTGGATACATTCTGAGTTTGTTTCAGATTAAAATTAAATTCTGTCAAAAAAATATTTTCATCATACATTCAGGCAGTACTATTTATTAGCGAACAATATGTTAGTATAAAACAATAGAAATAAAGATGTTATTGATCAGCCTGACAGTTTACCTATGGTGATGGTCAGATTATTTTAAAAGATTATTTTCAGTACAGTTATTTGGGATCTGTATCTAATTGTAACAATGATTGGTAACTAAGATATAATTGTTGTTTAGTACTGACAGTTGTCCGTTGAATTGCGAAAAATCAGTCGCCAGATGCAGTTGCAATCATCAAAGCAATCAGATACAATTCTCAAATAATGGTTAGTTTGTCACCGGTTAAAATACCATCACTATCTCTGATATATATATTTACGTAGTTAAACTGCCAACTTTACATTTACATAATTGGAACTGTTACAGGTTCAGCACTCTTGGGAGAAAAAGCAGCTATGGCGTGTACAGTTGCTGTGGAGACAGTTATTGTGGAACATTATAATGATCAATTAAGAACATTAATGAAAGATCCTGATGTAAATAAGGAATTACTAGAGACAATAACAAAATTCAGAGATGAAGAGCAGGAGCACCATGATACAGGAATTGACCAAGGGGCAGAACAGGCCCCATTTTACAAAGCATTTTCAGAATTAATCAAAATTGGTTGCAAGGGTGCAATTACTATTTCGAAACATATTTAATAATGTTTATTACCCAACATGCTAAAAAATAGGGAATAACAAGCCTGTAGTATTATTAAAATAAATAATAATACAAAATACTTTTTATGATTACTTTATTTTGTATTTGTTTTTTTTTCAGTTTTTTAATAATGCGAAATTAAGATTGCTAGAACCATATTTACCTCCTTCACAATGCCTTCCTTGATAACCAGGAGGGCAGCTACATATGCCAGGAGCCGTACAGTTACCTCCGTTCATGCATTGTGGATAACACAAAGCAGTTTTACAATACTGCCCCATGTAGCCTTCAGGACACTGGCAAATCTTTTCATGATTACACCACCCTTGATTTGCACACTTCTTATCACATTCAGGGTCTGGACCTAGTGGCAGTTCAATAACATTTTCATTAATAAGCTTCCAAAACAAATATTCATGTCATAAGTTCGAGAGAATGTTAAGGAAGATAGCATTATTAAACCAATATTTTATAATTTATTCAAATTACAGACAATACAATGTAGAAGAAGAAATATTATTTTAATATAATTCCATCTCATTTTGCCTATTATGTATTTGTAATAATAGTATACTTGTATAAGAGTAATGAATAAGTGTTTCATCACCATTATATCTGCTAGATGCCCTGGTCACTGCGCATCTTAGAAAAACCTTTGTATCAAAATTTGGGTCACTCAAATTATTATCCAAATGGATAAGGGTAATTTCAGTACATTTTTAACTATCAAATCATTGCTGCCATTTGTCAATTTCTCAAGCATCATCCAGAATTAACATCTTGACTTTTCCATAATTTTTTGTATTAGGCGCATCCACGCTAGCTGTACCGAATATGACTAAAAATAAATGGTGGTTTATGAAGAATGACTTTTTTAAAATTTTTTGTGAGAAATGATTATATGATTTTTTTGTTGTTGAAACTACTATTTTTGCTGGAAGGTCCAACATGGTGTAAATCTCTTCAAATAGTATGTAGGGATTCCCTCTAATATTCATAAAAATAATCTTAGGGCTATGAAAATTTGGTTCTAAAACTGTAACAATAATTTTAAAAACCTAATTATCAAAATTGTTCTTTTGTATGCCAATTATTGAGTAATAAAGTCACCTGAAATTTAAATTTGATAAGAAATAATACTAACTTTAAAAATAATTTTGTACACACAAAAAGCTGTATTACATAGATAAGCACAAACGGAATTTTTAGTATTTTTTAGATGGCTCTTTATGGCTGGACTTAACTTAACAAGTTCAAGATTCGATATATTCCGTGATTGTGCTCTTTCAAGACGAGTGTGACGGGTAATCTGAATGTAATAATAAGTGAACATGATAATTGATAGAGTGAAAAGTTATGATAAAAAGAGATGACAATATAATAGTTGTTGATGTTTGATGTTGACGTGCTGACGAAACACGTACGGAAACACCCGAGGCATGCCGATCGACTGCTAATGTCAAAATGTTTAAGGCATTTAAGAATAAATTAAATACTATGTTTTAAACCACTTTATTGCTATATATTTGTCAACTAGTTTCGGTTGGACTCAACCTTCTTCAGGACAATTATAATATAAACTAATCTAGGTACAGAAATTTATAAAGGAGGAAAGAAAAAGAGAGGGACAGAGTGTCAACTAGGTGGGGGGAGGGAAGGGGAGGAGTTAACTGAAGGTAGATGGAACAGCTTTAAAATCGGACTATTAGATAAATTTATTTGTTTATTTATTATTTGACTATTATTATTGATAGCTTTATTAATTTCTAATGCTTCTAGATTGTTAAGTTGCAAACCTAGTCTGTTTTTGTATAAAATTTTTGGCCCTTTATTATTATTAAATGTGTGATCAAAATTAACTAGATGTTCGGCAAATTCAGAAAAACCTACATTTGTGTATTTTTTACATTTTTAGCATTTAATGTGTTCTTTTATTATGGATTTCTCAAAATTCATAAAACTAATAGCCCTATAAGACCTGTAGTCTCCTGTTGTAATTCCCCAAATTTCATGGTCATGGTCATGACAAGAAAAATTTGGACAAACTCAAAATAATAAAAATGATTTTGAAATTCAACATTTTAAATTCCCGCCAAAACATGTCATTTCACTAGCACGAGTACGTGCGTCACAATTGTATGGTACCCAGACATACAAATACTACAGCACTATACCAAACATGCGAGCTGACACGTCATGACCAATCATGTGCGTTTTAATAAAATCGTATTTTTCAAGACTTATAACAAAAATTATGAATGAAAACATTACCTCACAATAACCATACTGATTCACAGAATACAATTAATATTTATGAATCTTTTTCATATATTTTCATTCATTCATCAATGAATATATGTGAAATTTCTCTATTAAAAACAGTTCTAATGGATAATGTGTTTTATATAGTGATGGGCCGAGTCGTATTTTTTCTAACTCGAGTACCTCGAGCTGAAATATTGCTGACTGAGTCGCAACTTGAGTTGACTCAGCGTCTATTGAGAGTTGAGACTGCCAGACTGGTACGTACGAACGTCATATTACTGTATGGGTATGTCTTACGTATACTGAACTCGATGTCGCAAACTCGTTAGTCAATCAGCTCGAGTCAAATAAACTTTTAGAAAAATAATGTAAATAAGGAAAGACATAGATAAACGATAGATTTACGTATTAATAAAGAGAAAAGTGCACAACAATATGTTTTTTCTTCAAGTGATTTACTAATGTGGAGGCGTTACCTATGTCTTTATAATTACAGGCACATAATTTGCATTTGACTTTGTTGTCATTATTATTTTTGGGAAAAAACTCCCATTGCAAATACACATCACTATTATTATATTCGGAAAATTAAACGCGGGTAATTAATAATTACGCAAATCACGTATAGCGGTCACGGTCCCAGGCCGGCTCGAGCAGCGCGCAGCGTTCACATTCACAAGCTTAAGTGGCGTTTTGAGTATTTTGGCGAGCAAGCGAGTCGCAAATCGGTTTAATTCAATATTCAACTCGGTCTTCGAACGATGCATGCCACTTCGGTTCGGACGGTTCGAGCCGCCGTTCAGTCGGCTATGCCGCTCGGGATTCCGCCGCCGAATGGCGAAGTGTTCCGACAACAGCCGAGTGGTGCAGACCACGCCGTCTGTGGTTGTTTCATTCACATGGCTTGAGACGACGATTTTAATCGAGCTGTCGTAAACGCTACTCGAGTCGACTTGCTGTTTCATTCGCTGAAAACATTTTATCCAAAACACCTACATTATTACGTACACATTCCATTAAATTATCCCTTTGTTTATTATATCATTCATTCAACATTTTCACAAATACATATTTCTCTTCCCAAATTAAAATAACCTTGTATTAAAATAACTCTCATTGAACTTTGAAAACCCCGGTAAATTGAAATACTTTTAGGCGTAGAGTGGTTCTTTTAAAATTTCTATGTAAGCATAATATGTTTTTTTATACGTATAAAGTTTACTTAATTATCTAGAATCTGTACGTAGGAAATTAAGAAATATTCAATATTAAAAAAGATATAATTTTTCAAACATGCTTAAATATTTACAATTTTTGGTCATTTTCAAATGTTGTTTATTCATATAAAAATATGATTTTAAACGATATATTGTATCTATATTCGCACTTTGAGTCTTCATTCACTATTAAAAAGCTAAATTTTTTATAAAAAACACATTAATTATTATTTTAAAATAAAAATTCTAAAGTATGAAAAACAACATCATCAATGTCAGAATGCGCGTTAGATGCCGTCTGGCCACGGCAGAAGTCAGTCGTGTTTATGTAGCCGAATATTCTTCGTCATTTATTTCACTATTCATCATACTTTTACGCCAAATTTGACATTTATATGAATTATTATTATACAATATGCTCAAAAGCAATTGATATCTCCAATATATTAAGGTTTTATATGGATTTTCGAACGGTTTCACCCTTTTTACACTTTGAACATGCGTCACATGTCAGTTTCGGTATTATCCTAATTTCAAAAATAGTTCCAGATCATTTGAGGTATCAAGATACATACTGTACGCGCCATGCGCATGCGCATTCACGTCTACCATGTATTTATGTCTTGTTTAATATTAATGGTATTCATTATGATTTGAAAAGTATTTCAGAATTATTAATATGTTTTTTAAATTCTATACAGTAAGTAATAATTGGACGTAAATAAAATACGGGAATTTGTCGATAGATAAAATAATACATTTCGATATACGCAGTATGTTCGTGGGGCTAGGTAATTGTTTTGTTAATGTCATATTATGGTATGCATTGATTTAAAAAGGAGTTCAGAATTATTACTATGATTCTTAAATTATTTACGGAAAATAATAAGTCGACTCAAATAATATAAGATCATTTGTCTAAAGTTAAATAAGTAAATATTTTGATATGTGAGGTACTTCTGCGGGGATGCCTGACGCGGATGAAAGTGAAGAATATATGACCATCTCTTTCTATCAAAACATTTTAGCAACGTAAGTACCATAAATATGTAACGAACGTGTAATTTTTATTCGATTTGCGCTCAGATGATATGTCGCGCACGACTTGAAAGCACATGATCTATCAATGTGATTTGACAGATACGCATGTTTGTGAATCGGCTGTCCCGCCTTAAGATCTAAATAAGTGGTATGCCAATGGTGCTGAATCAGGAGAACCAAGGGTGAGCAACAGTTTTCCATGTGAAAGCGTTAATTTTTTCTTGCAGTATGAGCCCGCGCATTGTCGTGTTGCAGGAACAGTGTTTGTCAACTCATCAGAGCAGGTCTTTTTTTTCAATTCTTCTTGCAATTTGTCCAACTGGTTGCAATATTTATCTGCTGTAATTGTTTCTCCGATCTTAAGTAATTTAAAATAAATTACACCGTGAATGTCCCACCTTTTTCATGGTCTGGGTCTCAGGGTTATTCTTGCTACCTGCTGCGTCAATAGCCAAGGTAGTGGTCGCATCGTTTATTATCATATACTGCGAAATATTAGGAGTACCAGAAAATAAATAATTATTTTATAGTGTAACATTCAACTTAAAAAAATAAAAATAAACTCAAAATCACAAAATGTAATCTTCTCATCTATTCTGTAAATTTTCAATGACTTTTGTAAAAACTATAGTGATTGGTGACTTTCAACACATAATTGATTTGAAGAGGATCAGAATCAACCAGAGATTTTAATTTATCTTCATTAAAATCTGACCTTCGTACACTTCTAAGAGGGCCCTTCAGGCTCTGATTACCCGATTTGAACTTTTGAAACAAGGATTAACATCTGTGGACTTTGAGAACATTTCATAAATATTGTTAATAGTTTTCGTAGCCTTGGTTGCATTTAGTTCTTCGCTAAAAAAATCAGCAAGCAGTGACACAAATGTTTGTCGTCAATTTCGGGCTTCGATGAGGTAAGGTAATATTTCAAAGAGATAAGGTAATATTTCAAAGAGGTAAGGTAATATTTCAAAGAGGTAAGGTAATATTTCAAAGAGGTAAGGTAATATTTCAAAGAGGTAAGGTAATATTTCAAAGAGGTAAGGTAATATTTGTTCGCTGCCATTTTCAGGAAGTCAAAATCTCAGTTTGTTTATGGGTGCTTTGTAAATGTTAACGTAAACAAAATTGCGAGATTGTCTAACTCAAGCTAAAGCATCTGAAAGTGATGGCAAAGTTTCTGGTCCCCCTGATGACATAAAGGGCACTACCATAAATGCAAGCGATCTAAAAGACGTGCGCATTTTGATTTTTATAACTTTAATCGAATTATGTAACATAAAATATATTGATTTATAATGTGAGGATCTGAAAACAAAGTATGAATTACCGGGATTGTCAATTATGAAACAAATGATTTGGGTCTTGAAGTGTTTGGAAAATTTCGAATTAATGGGATTTTACTGTATTTGGGTCTATTCTCGTTGGTTTGTGGTATCCTAGCAATCATGTTTTGATCTCTATTATATAACATTTGTTTAACACAATAATTTATACTAATTTCTTCGTCAAGGACCAGATATTAAATTAAAGACAATATTTCCACTATAATCAAAGAATTATTGACATTTAACACGAATCTTGACATTTCTCATTGGCTCTCATTTCTCATTATACGTACATGAATAAATAAGTACCTCCCGTCTACTTTTAAATGTGTTGTTATTACAATCCTGTTATCCTGAGAATAGGGGATTATTGTTTGTTTGAAATAAGATAAAATCGGTCATTTTATTCTCGTCTATTTCTATCAAAACTTTTTTCCAGCAACATGTGCATTTTAATATTTAGATGTTATTGGAAATAACTACATATTAGTATTGGCTGAAAAGGATATGCACAGAATATCTCAAATTTCAAATCGGAAAGGTCAAGAAACGAGTAAATTATCCATTAAAACTGTTTATAATGCGGAATACTAGTCATTACATCAAACAAGAAAATTATTCAACACTAATTATTCACTTATAACATTGTTAGATCTTTTTCCATTTAAGAAAGACAATTAAATTAGTATGTATGGGTAAACCATGCGTACGAGGCACATTGTTTTGTTGTGTTTATGCCTGTAAACACCAACACAATGAAACAATGTGCGCACGGCTTACAGTTACTAATTCGATTGTTTGCTTAAATGAAAATATGTAAACCATTAATTTGAAGCAAAGAATTAAAGCCGCGTTCATAATATGTATCTTCAAATAATATGCACTAAAACTAATTGCACATTTTAACCCTTCCCAGATAATAGCGAATATTGAGCAAAGTTAAAATACTTCTAGTTAGGGGAAATTTTAAATATAATTTTTATTTAAACTTTGTACTACACACACAAAATTAGTTATTTATTGTTAGTATAGTTTGGAAAGCAGTCCCCCTCTCTCAGACCTCAGTCAGGGACTGCTCCTCTTGAAACTATACTAGTAATAAATAACTTATATTGTATGTGTAGTACAAAGTTTAATTAAAATATTGCACCATGAAGAAACTGCCAAATCATTCAATGTGGAATTATAGAATCTTACATATTTATGAATTTTTGAAAAATTAAAAGTGTCTCTCTGTTTACATATGTTTACTTCTAAATAGTAATATTTTTGTTACATCATACTGGAAAAATTAATGAATTCTGTCTAAGGATCAAGGACGAAGAGCTCCAAGGAGGTTGAGACCTCATTTGTGTGAAAAAATTATGTCAACCCGGCTGTTAGTGCTACATTTACATTAGTGAAAACGATCACATGAAAAATTTTGATATTTGGCTTGGCTTACAACGTCAATACAGATCGGTTACAATGTCATAACTAAGAAAAATGAGCTTGCTCAATATTTTTCAAATTGTTATGAACTTTATTCATCGTCCGACTTGTATTTCTAAGAATGCTTAGGATCGTTGCTGTAATATAGAAGAAACTTCACTCAAAACCCACACGAAAGACAGTACAGAGTTGAGCGTAGAATGAGCTGCCATTCATTATTTATTATATATATGTAGTACACAGAGCAGAACGACCGCCTGATGTATACTAATCTCTACCACCAAATCTCCGAGACATTAAATGGAATTTTATTTTATAACATTAACAAAATGTATTGTTACAATGTCACTTGTTAGTCTATGATTGATGAGATTGGCCTAGTCATACACGCATACTGTGAAGCGCAAAAATGAAGACAATTATCTGAAAATCATCAAAGTTTTCCTCTGGAAGCTATAAATTATAATAATAGTGGTGATGAAATAAAACAGTAATTATTGATAATTATTCTGATATAAATAAAATGGATTTTCTAATTAAAGTGTTTGTTATTATAAGTTTATTACCCTAGAGCCCATAAATAATTGATTCCATTTGTTGATCAGAAGACCCATTTATTAATTGTGCACAAAATGTAAATAAAGCATGTTGTTCATTCGTAAATAAGTTACGACCCATTTTATACATTTCTGAACTCACCTATTTGATTTTTAAGCAAAGAATTTTAATTTGATAATGTGAAAATACCATGGTTTCCCCGAAAAGCTCTCAATTACGCTCCGACATTTAGTAACTTGCCCTTCCTCCAGCTATTTGAAGATGAATCACCTTGGAAGTCGTTGAATTTGAATTACCTTTTCAAGTTAAGAAAATAAATATAATACAAACAGATACATACTTAAATGCAACAAAAATAAACCAAGCATGAAATAATATACATTATGCAATTAACGTCAATTTGCTAACAAGGCAAATTGTAAAATATATCATACATATTACAGTGAAATTAAACAATAAAAAAATCAATGCTTAAATCAGATAAAAAAAATAGCTTTTTTGAAAAAAAAATGTGATTGCAGCAGATATATATTATACAAAGCATGCAGCGTTATCTTTAGGACATATGCAAGAAAAAAAACAGTACCTTTTGTCTTGGAGAATATATTTTATAAACATTTTTATTATACATTAAACATAGGTTACTATAAATTATAGTGCCTTGATTGAAGAGATTCGCAATGTAATAAATAATAAATTAAAAAATAACTTTGTCAAATCTCTTTTTTATAATAGTAATATAATACTTACTTTCGTTGTTATAAATAATTGTGAAAATTAAAAATAAATGAAGATATAAGAAAAAATATACCTTCATGATGATTTGAATTGTGAATATCTGAACTCCGCATAAAATGTTAAATCTCTTAAATATTCAAAAAATATATCATAAAATTATATAAAAGTCTAGAAACTCAGTTCTCAATAAACATGTGCAGAAAGTTTTGACGATTCTTAATATCGCATTTGTTTTAAGGTATCTTCAATATTCCACTTCACAATAATCTCGGGTATAATTTATCCGAGTTAAGTGCTGACTTTATAGTGACTTTAATGTATCATTATCGAAGGTCATCAGAGTTTTGAATATTTTAAGAAACCAACATTTAAAATCCTGGTCACATATTGTTAAATATTGATAAAATTCTTCATAAATGTTTCCATAATTGCAGGTTTCAACTAGGAAAATATTTTTTTTATGAAAATTATATATTTCTATGCATGATACACACTACTTAACTGGTTACCTGCCTGGTTACCTGTCTGGAACAAACATTTTTAATTTGCCCAAGGCCAAAACTTATCAAAACCGAAAATTCAAAATATAATAAATATATCTATCTGGTAAAGAAAACTTTTTTATTTGATGAATATTTAGGTTCTTAGCTGCTCAATGGATTTTCAAGGGTAGTCACATTCGCAGTTTGCAGTTATCAATTGCAAAACCACTGTTGTGAGATGGTATTTTTCAAACACGCAACCCTCTACTTGCGGCAACTGGATGGTGACAGTTTTGTTTCAGAACCCCTCATATTTATACCTATAAAACTCAATATCTGTCTGTTCTCTATACGAATCTACACCATTTGTCCTATCTGATCCAAATTTTGATTATTCTTTAGAAACCGGCAGGCAACATAGGCAATATTTCCCCTCTGCCCCTTTACCCCACCCCCACCCTCTGATATATTTTCCAAGCAAATCTATACCGTTCGGCCGATTTGACCCAAATTTTGCATACTTATTTTTTCGGACCCAGTGAGTAACGTAGGTGACATTTCCCCCCTTCCCCTCCCCGTGACATATTCTCTGTAAAAATCTACACCGTTTGACCGATCTGACCCAAATTTTGAAGAAAGAAAGAGTATGTGAGAATTAGCCCTCTAAGGTCTCAACGGAAAGAGACCAGTCCCCAAATCCGGACCCACCGCGTGGAGTAAGGAAGAGATGGAAGCCACAGGGCTTACTACCTGTCGTCGGCAGGTTTAAGGATCCTTTAGGCTAAGCGTATGCTGACACGTAGGCGACGCAGCGCAGTACAGGACAAAATTTGTGAGACAGGATAGTCGGCGCAGACTTAGGCCATGAGCATATGCTGGGGCACAGATCCTGGCTGGTGCTAAGCATGGACAGCTCACGAGTTGACGAGCAAAATGAGTTCAGAATCAGAGTCAAACTATGAAATTAACAAGTTGTTGTTACTTTACAGTTTGGCAAATCGTAAAAAATCTGTTTGAAAAGTGATTAGGTACTTGAAAAAACTTTCTAGTCATAGAGATTTTCTACTTTTCGCAGAATTATCTGATGAAAAATTTCAAAATTATTATCGGCTAGACAGATCTTAATTTGAATATATTAACAGCTTAATGTCTAACAATAATGTCTTTTTTTAATAGTCTGGATGACTTGCATCATATAAACAAGATTCACTTTGCACTAATTCAATAATCTTTTCCGTCATTTCTGCGGCGTAATTTTAAATAACGCGTCTAGACACGCACACGCCACTCAGAAATCTGTACGGTCACTACAACGAGTCGCAGAGCAGGACAGATGCGCGTCTGTACCTCACGCACCTGCGCCATAGCGCATGCACTTCCATACTTGTTCATAGTTTACAAAATCTGCTCTGACTTGCACTGCGCTGTACTGCGTCGCCTGTGCGTCATCATGCACTTAGCCTTATGTCATGACTACGTTCACAATTTCTTCCATCCCCTCCCACCCCCTTAAAGTGAATATTTAGGTCCTGGTGGAATACATAAGTCACATTTCACCCCTGGACTTCCCATCCACCCCAGCCTAGATTAAATAAAAACATTGTTTTTATTAGAAACTTTGCAAAATAATGAACCTTTGTTTCCCCCACAAACTTATTTCGAACTAAATCTTTAACCCGCGCAATGCTGGGTATGGACAGTGCAGTAGCGCAGATATAAAATATCTGAACAGTAGTGCAGATATAAAATTGTTTAGCATCGAGTGGCGACACCGAGAGTAGAATTTAATTTAATTTTTATCTTAACTCTTAAAAACTGTGCTAAAAAAAACTTTGGGGACGGTGGAGTAACACAGCGTTACCTGATTAAAAATCGGCATAGTTTTTAATATGCGATAAAATATACATAAATACGATACAGATAAGACTTTTAAAAGGTCCCTTTATATAATTATGTAAGGTAAACATACATATTTGCATTATTTTAGTAAATTATTATAAAATTATGGCAAATCGATTTGCGTGTGCTTCCGCCGACGTTTCATGAGCAACTGAATACAACGAAGCGGTCGCCAGCTCGCTTCAGTCGCCTTCACTCCGTCTTTGTCTAACACGTGTTACCCGACTCTACTGTACTTTTTCTATATTGTTTTTTTTTTGTCGAAACCCAAGCAACCGCCATCTCTGTCCTACATGAAATGTGTGGTATTGTCGTGCTCTTTCTTGCTCGATTTAACTGCGATGTAAAATATTCTGCTCTCTCTTGCACACTGGCCGAAAATACGAGAGTAATGAATAAATATTTTTTAATTAAAAAATCCGTACATTCCCAACAGTTTAATTTAGTAATTTTGGTGTGAAAATGTCTATTCAATGATTACAAAGAATGTGACGTTTTAGTTTTCATAAATAAGGTAGATATTTCATATTTTGTATGACAGGTAGACTTGCATTACATCACCGACACACAAGAGTTAACTTTGATTTCGCTTATTGTACACCGCCACTCAGCGCAGTATTGTCAGCTTTAAAACCTTTGCTAAACAAATAATAATTCAATTCACAAATGGTATGTTAATTTTTTTGCATATATCCTGAAGCGTTAAAAATGCGTTGGCGATACAATACCTGCTTTTGCTAAATACACACCTCTCTGGGCACATTCCTTCTTTAAACTGAGACGAAGAGGAGTACCTTTCAGTAAATTCCCTTTCCCTGTACGAATAATGAGACCAATCTCAAATGTCCCGATTCCACTACTGTTGCCCGAACATGGCAACCAAACGCTGAATTCTATAAAAAAAAAATACATTTATAAAAATAATAATATATTCCTGTATGAAGTTATGGATCCGTGGCATAAATCAGTAAATGATTACATTCACATTGAATAATTAAAAACTTTACCACATTAAATATTTAAAAAATACTAAAATGATCACGCAGCAGATATGATTAGTGGAAACAAAGGCAGGGTTAGAAAAAACATCTTCTTTGTCTTCTTCATTCAATTTTGAATAGAAAATATTCTTTACTCTTTGGGTGAAATGTTGAACGTTACATAGATAAGCAAAATCAAAGTTTACATATTTTTTCAATATGTATATCTAATTTATTTTCTCTAAAATGTTGAACTATCACTACATTAACTTATATTCATAATTGTCGAAATTTCATGAGTGTAAAAAATATCTGCAGGCACTAAACAATTTACCCAATTTATGAGGCCAGATTTAGCCTGGCTGGTGGAACCCCGGTGCTTAAACTGATTTAATATTGTGATACTAAGCATCTCAAGCAGGTGAATTTATTGTTAGATGTAAAGCTACCATTGAAGGAACTACATAGCCATTGGGCTTCTTTTTAGCGGAGAGGCACACATGAGATCCTTGATACATTAAAATTAAAAATTGTTGAGATTGGCCCAGTCATCCCATCAGAAACAGACAGGGCAATTCATCAGTTTCACCAGTTTTGTAAGATAAATAGCACTTTATTGTTCTGGATCTTGTGATTGCTCATTTGAAAAATGACTGGGAATATCCATTGCAAGACTAACGTCACTCACTCAGAACCAGACCTGTTCAACCCACAACTTTATTAAAGTTATTTAGGTCCATGGCATCATCAAATAATTATTTTTAGTTCGGAGTGAAGTACATTTATTCATTTATTAATAATGCTCTCACAAAACGTTTTAAAGAAATTTGTAAAATTGACGGAGATACAGCAGTTTATGTGAAACCATTCGTAATAGTTCGTATGTTGAATTATCCTTCAGCAAAACTTTTTTTTATTTTTATTATTATTTTTTTTTAAATTACCTCTTGCAAAACTCTAATTATAGTTTAAACGCAAGGATTTAATTATAATAAGTGTATGTACATTTCTTTACTTGATTGTATTTAATTTATGATATATTATATAATCAGCTACTATATTAAACTAATTTTTGCTTTTCCTATCCACTTCACAATTCACTGTAGTATTTCTTTAATGTCTTTTTTATATTTTTTTGTCCCGTTACATTTTTTATTTTATCCGGTAGCTTGTTGAATAATTTTGGAATTACGTACTGTTTGGTTCTGTCTCCATAACAATTATTTGTTTTTTTTATTTCTAGTTTTTTATTCGTTATTTGTCTTGTCGTATATTCATGATGTATTGGTGTTTTGAAACTGTTCTTCTCGTATTCTTCCAGTGTTATTTTATAGTAAAGTTGTGTTTGGATCTGGATTTGGATGGTTTGAATGACAACATATTAAAAAAACTATACATCCGATTTGCATGCACCAAGTCTTAAACTGTTCGAAAATCCAGCCTTTGGCACCACATGAACGATGAAAATTTTCCATAAAAATCGGAAATAAAATTATAATTTATATAAAATAACTTTGTAAACACCACTTTTTTATTGAAATAAATTCAACATGTTTCGAAGCCAACGTTGCCAACGAAGTCAACGAAGCCAATGGCTTCTTCGTTAGGATAACAAAAAAAAAGGTGGTGTTTACAAAGTTATTTTATATAAATTATAATTATGTCACCACAAAATAATTTTTGAATATTTGAAGAAGGAAATAAAATTCGCTGGTTTGCCATTTTGTTATTTTTTAGATATCGAAATTCCCCTATGTGATGCTGTAAACCTATATGTCTAGTTTCTAAATATATTTTTATTTGACGATGATGATGATGCTGGCAACCGCCGAGCAGCAATTTCGTGGGAGTGTCCTCTTGGAAGCAGCATACACCGCAAACTATACTTTAGATTTGAGTACAAATTTATATACAGTCTTATACATATAGTGTACATATTGACTGAGTATTAATAAAAAAAATTCCATGTATCGTTTGCTTGAAAATAATTATGAAAAATACACTCTCGTACTGTGCATGAACCGTGGTATGGCGCTTTAACATCATTCTTAGTGATCACATCAAATTTTTAACATAAAAAAAAACACACTAAAATGTCAAATCTGATATATGTGTTGATATTTTACACACATCTTGACAGTTCTCACTTTATGCAATACATAAATAAATAAGTCCTGTCTATTTTTTTTATTACCATTATAACAACCATGTTATCTTGAGAATGCGTTGTACACAAAAATATTAATTACCTTTTGGTCTTCTAGGAACTCTTCCTTTTGTTTTGATAGAAATCAATGGTGGTTTCAGGATCATTGGATCAGATGAATTCAGTGTATCAAAATGGTAAATGTATTTTTTGTTTCCCGCTTTCCATGTAAAGTTAACATACTCAACTTCGGAGGGTATAACAGGAAGTGTTTGAGAGAATTTTGGATCCAAAATATAAGACAAAACATTTCCATTTACTATAGCAAATATTTCCATGGAAAAGCCTGAAAAAATAATCTTTTAACTACACCAAATAATTAAAATGTGATTGATACTAATTTGTGTTTGTTACATGTACCCACACACACATAGTTTACTTAAAATAAATATTACAGTTCTTTGATGTTCTAAATTTATCCACAACAATTAATAAAGTACAGAAAATGTAAAGAGAGACTTTCAAGGTATGAAATCATGATGAAAAATTATCCAATGTATTTTCTATCTCTTAAATAGTAATATTTAACTATAGTGGCAGCTTCGTGACCATAGCTGATGTTTCCGGAATTGATAAAACAGAAAAAATATCAGTTTACGACGTCCATTTGCATAAGGACAAAGTACTGTGAAAAAGTAATAATAAAGTAAACCAAAGGAAGTTTTAAATTATACATTTTAAGATGCTGGCCAACAACATCCAGGCCAGTGGTAATTGTGTATTGATGCATTTTATAATTTGAATAATTAATTAAATTTATACTGTTGTATTTTGCTATAACTTTGTGGGTTATTCATTATAAATATTATTAAACTAGATAACTTTGTTTACACCACTAAAATTTTAGTGGTGGAATTTTTGGTGGATAAAATAAAGGATGCACTATACTAAAATAAACCTGTGGAATCACCAGAAGGGCTAAATTTCTAGCGATTAAACATATATCTAGTCAGGGATTTATGTTTGGCTCAAGATCACTAGGCTTTTGGTATATGAAAATGAAAATAACATAGTACCACTGAACATTTTAACTTGTCGCTCATCAATCCATAGTGAAAGATCACCACCGTTTCTCTCGAGATTTTTAGAGTCGCCTCGTTGATGAACTTTAAGATCGTTTCTTGCTGATGAATTTATAACACAAGCCAAGACGAGAATTCCCACGTAAATACGGTCCATAAGCTGATGTCTAGCGAGAACAGCCGGTAGACTCATTCTATAAAAAAAATACATATACTATTGTCATTTATAAAATCAAATAAAAGCTAAAACTTAAAGCAAGTTAATATTTTAGGAGGATTAGCTACTTTTAGCTCATTAACTTTCATAACTCTAAAAGTTATACAAACAACCTTCTAGCTGCACATATTACAAAAGTATTTCATATATACTTTGTTTAATGAGTCAAGCGTCTCGAGATTTACTATAATAAGAAGACTGCGGTGGTTGGGATGACCGATCAGCAATCACCGAAAACATGATAAGGTAAATTGGTTTGGCAAAATAACTTATCTTTGAGAATACTGTTAAGGGGTTATATACAGTCAGGAGGCCCAAAAAAAGCGATTTTTCAAGAATTTTTTCTGAGAAGACTTTTAAATTTATAAATGTGAAAATTTGTACACATATTATGGTTACTTTTAATTATATTTTAACATTTTTGGTAGCTGCATGTTTTGTTGAGCTCCTCTCAAAAAAGGCATCTTGCGGTGACAACGATATTTCTTAATTGGATCATCTAAAATGAAAAAACCAAACGGATTTCGTCAAAGTAGTGTATTATCTAGTAATTAATCGAAGGAATAAGCAAAATTTTTTTTTTTGACAAAATGGCTAATTCTCAAAAAGAAAAAACGATTTTTGACCAAAATTTTGGCCTTAAATTGTTTATAAAAAAAAATATTTATCGGCGAGAAAAAACCTTCGAATAATTACTAAAAAATATACTTAAGAAGCATGTGTTAAAATTTGGTTCAGCCGTTTCCGAAAAATCTTTGTCACCGATGTTAAAAAGACAATTTTGAGAAAAACGGCTATAAAGTGTCAAAGGCGCTTTACATAGAGTAAAAAACATTTTTTTTAACTTACATCGAGTCGTCTATTCCAGGGCCATACTTTCACTTTATTCATCTGAATACATTAGAAGGGAACATTTACAATGGACAGGTAAATAAAGGGTACAGCGTTTACAATAGGTAGGTAAAAATAAAAGGGACTGCTCTCTAGATGAGTGCTGGCGCTCCGGCCTCGCCACGTGATTACAAATATGCGCGTAACTTTGAAAATAATCGCCGGATTGACTTGAAATTTTCTGTGTGTTTACTTAAATTTGTGTACATTACGAAATTTACATAAATAAGAATTCGATTTTTGAAAATTCTAACTATATATAACCCCTTAAATAAGAACCTCAAAAATATCTGCTTCAGAAAAAAATGTTGAAAATAGAGCCACCCCTCGCGGAGCAGTGGCTGAAACTGTGAAAACCAAATAAAAGCGATTTTAATTCCGAAGTGCATTGCTTTGGACATTTATTTTCAGCACACTCAATATCTATCGATTGTGATATTTACATGTAAAATTAACCAACATGTAGAGTAGCATACAAAAATATAAAAAATCGGCAAAAATAAGCTCTAAAACGAACGCCATTCCGTGGACACAATTCGGAAAAAAACTTCTATAGACCTGACGCGCGCTTTGTGTAGGAAGTTGTCTTTTTTAACCTATGATTTAACGCTATGATTTTTTAACTGAATTGTTAAAAAATCAGAAAATTTTAAATTTGGGTGGATATCAAGAAAACTGGAGGGAGTAAAAAAAATTCTAAAAATAAGCAAAAGATGGCACTTCTAACTATTATTCGAACGTGATACTAGATTTTTGAATTTCATTAAAACTATGCAAAAGCCCCAAAAAAGGGGTATTATTTTTGTAACGCCACGAGAAAGAGACAGATGCGAAATACTAACATACAAAAGAAAGAAGGCCGGATTTTGCACCATTTATATTTTCTTTCTTAAACACCATGTTTAATTGCAAATAAAAAGAGTCTAAAAATGAAAATAAAATTTCGTTTTGAGAAGGGCCCAGCGGGAGGGGGGTAGTTGGAAGGGACCCAAAAAATAAAATCAGGTCTCAAAGAGAGTTTCGGAAAAAGTCTTCACTTTCAGGATTGGACGAAAACTCGCAAATTTATTAGCGTTGCGAAGTGGTTTTTCGGATTAAAATGAAATAAGATGAAATTCGACTCAATTCTGAGGAGGAGAGTTGTACTGCGACGAATGTATCTCCCAAAAATTCCGGCGGGCTGCACCCGTCTGGGAACTTGGAATTTTTGGAATCGAGCTCTCGGTTGACGAGTTTTTTCGCGAAAAACGAAAACAACCACAATAACCGTGCGTACTGACAAAGTTGTCAAAATGCGTCGTCATCGACATCGAGTCGACATGCAGAATTTCAGTTCGATTGGATGATGGGAAGTGTGTTAATTTTCACTTCCAAGATATTTCCATGTTCATGTATGGCGACGAAACTAATATAAAGAATTTAATAAAAAAAAGCAGAAATCTGTCACATTATACATGTGAAAATTGGTAGTCGCGATCCAGATTAAATTGTACAGAAATTAACCCAACCGCTTCTTAAGGGGGTATTCTAGTCTAGAGGCACGAATTTCGGGCGTTTTTTAGAACTTGGTAAAAAAGAAACAAATAATATTTTTGGTATACATTTTTTTATGATTCGTTTATTTATATTTTAAGAATACGTTAAAAATAAAAATAAAATAAAAAATACTAAACTCAAAAAGTTATCAGCTGTTAAATTGGGGGGTCCAAATAAAAGGGATGTACTGACGGACATGGTTCCAACCCTTGTGGTCATTTGAAACAAAAAATTCTAACAGATTCTTAATTAGTAAAGATGTCGCTATCGCCCCTACCTCGGAGAAATAAAAGAAAAATTTTTTTTTTAAATGGCGGCCATTTGAAAAAAACCCATCTTTTTCGCGTTTTTTTTAACAGTTAAAATTTTTTTTTAATAGTAAAAATAAAAATTTCGACTTTAATCTGGTATGGGCTTTAGAGGGTTATATAGAGAAGGTTCACACAAAAATTTAGATAAATCGGTTTAGTAGAACTTGAGATATCATGTCCGCCAGCTTGAAAAATGAAGTTTCTAGAAAAACGCATTTAAAGTTTTGCGTAAAGTTTCAGTACAGGAAACGTGCATATTTTTAATTGGCGATTCCTGCTTCATACAATGGACCTTTCTCCACTTCAAAATTTTCATTCTCTGAAGTTCTTTATTGTAGACGAGCAGCATTTGAAGCATCCGAAGCTCGGATTTCAGGGCGTTCGATTTGAACTTCGTCCCGTTTCCCAGCGAACGCTTGGGCTTCTGGACCAATCGTGATTCGCATAACGTTTAGTATTTTTAGAATGGGTATAAAACCTTCATTGAAGATACTAACAGCGAGAAAAATAGCAATTTCAATGGTCCGCGTTCCTGCATTATGTGTTTCGGAGCAAAAGTCATATTAAAGAATTCAACTATTTTTATATTTTAACGTATAACAAAAATGTTATATTTTGCTAATATGTAGAACACAAAATTACTAATGAAAGTGATGTAAAAATAGATAAAAATTCTAAAATGCAATAGCCGTAATTTTTTTCTATTATAACTTCTTCATCACCCAATTTTTTCAATTTTGCTGCGGATGCACTAGTGAAACTTATTTCTTCTTCTACAGTATGTTGATTACCTCTAAATTATCTTTTCGTCTTTCTATATGCACGCTTAGCACCATATGTATTTTGAACTTTTTTATCCATTTTACACGAAAACTATAATATTGACTCAAAATATTTGTAAAATATTCGCAGAGAACGCACGTCAACGATGTTTAAAGATTGACTCGATACTAACCTGAACTAAATAGTAGAACGAAAAGATTTCAAAAAAATACGTTAATATGACCTTCAGTTAAATATACATTATTTAGGTATAGTATATAAGAAAGGTTTTATGAGGTAATCCATCCGCAGGTAGCCGGCAACGTCGCCCCCTCTATTGTTCAATTTGTTCCGGTTACTTGCCGCGCCATCGAAATCGCTGTATCTCGGTAAATAATTGGAACTTTGAAAAATTCCTTTGAGGACATAATTCTGAATGTCTAAACTTACGAAATATACAAAATAAAATTTTGATTTTTTAAAATTTCTAGACTAGAATATCCCCTTAAGGCGAGGGGATTGATAATAATAATTTGATTATTATTGGGTCACAGCGGAAGTATTTCTTCCCTCGTGTATATTTAAGACACATTTATAATGCAAAATGTTTTTTACGATAAGCATTGTTTTTTTAATTTTGTTCCGAACCGAGTCTCTTCAAATAAAAATGTATTTTTGTAATAAAAATACGAGTTATTTACTAAGACATTATATATAGAGTATTTAGTTTGACCTTTTCATAATTGTTTCCAAAGGAGGACGGGCATTCTAGCCTAGGAACCACTAACAACATGCGATATATCATTGGAAAGGTTTTTTATGTACTTGAACTACTGTTGTGATGGGAAGTCCTAAATCGCCGTGTGGAAAAAGTTATTGCACAATAAAGCCAGACTTTAGCAAAAATATTTGCATATGTGTAAAGTGATCACCTAAGCCAGCCGTACAATAGGTTGTAAGACCAAAAATTTCTATACCTACTTTCCCATAAATATACAGTTTCGTCTCTGTGAGACATCTATATATACATTGATTGAAAAATATATTTACTTTTTTCGTTCGGCATTTCATCTTCTTCTTCTTGGGTTTCAATCCATAGAATTGGTTTGCAGCAAAGTACACCTCCTTCTCCATTCCGCTCGGTCTCCAGCGATCCTCTTCAGTTCTGGATAGGAGGCACAATTCATATCTTGGCACACTTGTTTAAGATATTCACGGCGAGGGCGCCCTCTGGCAATCTTTCCCTCTATCACTTCCTCCAGTATAGTTTTTAGCAGATTTTCATGGTGTAAAATATGCCCCATCCATTTTGCATGCCTTTTCTAGATGGTATTCATCATGTGCCTTGTTTCATCAATCCTGCTGAGAACCTCTTTATTCGTGATGTAGTCTCTCCAGGAAATTCCTAGGGCACGTCTGTGGGTCCACATCTCGAAGGCTTCTAATCGTTTTTTTCTCTGTCGCCAATGCACCATGTCTCATATCCATACAGCAAAATACTCCATACATAAGTTTTTATTGATTGCTTGTGAGCTTTAGGTTTATATTGTTGGATTCGAAAATCTTTGATTTTTTGTTAAACACACGTTTTACTTAGTGGATTGGACTGTCAACCTCTCTTTTTGTACGGCCATCCCATGTGATTTTACTCCCAAGATAGACAAACTCTTTTGCGTTCTTAATTGCAGCTCCTGACATTAGTATGTTCATTTGTTGTTCGTCTCTGCCTACGGTTATTATTTTGTTTTATCCTTGTTTATTCTCATATTAAACTTAGTATTTAGGATATTCTCCATAGTTTCCAATGCCTCTTTTAGTTCATCCTCGCTTTCTGCTATTAGAGCAATGTCGTCTGCAAACCTTATATCAATTTTTTGGTTGTGAATTCTAACGCCTCTTCTGTGGCCCATTATTTCTCTTACTATTTCATTTGCATTTCATCATAAAATGGTAAAACAATAAGTAATACGTCATTTTATGTAGGTATTACAACTCAGGTAGTCTGTACCGACAAAAATATCAACCTGTGTCAATATGCGCAGGTGCATACAAAATGTATATTATATTATAACATATATTATAATAATATTATAACCATTAACCACCACATTAGCCGTAACTTGTCTGTACCAGTTACTGTTAAATAAAACGATAAAATAAAATGTTTCAATTATTGTTATTGATAATAAAACTCATAAATGATTTATTTTCAATTGTTTGTTTTATTTTTGTATAGCATGTTCTTAGGTTCCCCAGACCTTACTTATTTTCTTAGAAATAAAATGTGTGGGATAAAGTAGTTTTAGTATGTAGATACTCATGGAGTGTAGTCTAGCACGAGAAAAATGAGAGCGAGATATGTCGCATCTAAACATATAATCCATACAATTTTTGTCAATTGATAAAAATATACGTAGGTATTGATATATAGATATATCGTACATGTGACATATCTGGATTGATAAAAATTGTATGGATTTGACTCATCTTATGCTACAAGTGCTGCTAGCTTGGGCTGACAGCACCAGGTATCAGGTGCTAAATATATACGAACATAACCCTTAGTGTGCAGTAAACTTGCACTTAACAGATTTTATTTTTTTGGTTATTCACTATGTTAGTTTTACAAAAAATATCTTAATATTGATGATAAACATAAAAATAAACACTTATATTTTTGTGAATGAAGTCTGGCTTTATTGCACCATAACTTTTTCCACGTAATGATTTGGGACTTCCCGCCATAACAATAATTAAGGTACATAAAAATACCTTTCCAATGATATATCGTTTGTTGTTATTGGTTCCTAGGCTGGCTTCCATACATTTTTGCCCATCCTCCTTTACAAGCTTGTAGCAATTTTTTTTAACAAATCAAACATATCGGAACCAGACCGTGTACCAAGAAATTTATGTCAGTTAATGTCTATTGGTGGTCTGTGTTCCAATCCAATTGATGACTGCGTAATATAAAAAAAACTTGTATTTAAAAAGTTGTAAGGAGGCAGAGTGTTTCTACAACTATAGTTAATGCTCAAATGTGTATTTGAAGACTAACTATTTATGCTTACGGTTGTGACGGGATATGTAAATTGGATCACTGCCAGCTATTTTCCATTTTGAAAAATTTTGCAAATTAAAATCAATGAAGTTATTTACTATTTATTAATCATACCTTTTACATTCTGGTACACTCCGTTCACTTTAATAAAGCTACTTACATTGGTGTGAGCTACAGTGCGTTTACAAAAACTCATTATTTTTTTGAGTAAATGTTAGACGCAAAAAAATATATAAACAATATTTTATTTTCTTAACCTGAAATAAGCATATATGTATCATAAAAAACTATATTTAATTTATATTTTATCCCCAAATAATAATTATTTTGAAATCTATTAGTAACTGTAACTAGAATCCAATAGCTTTTCTGATTTCGTTTTAAAAATAGGAATGATTTCAAATTTGTTATTAAATAAAATGAAAACATTGACTTTATGCTTTTTTAATAAAATTAAATAATTTCAAATTTTTATAATGAATTTTAATCAGATAAACTAGTGTCGCCTGTATCGTATCTTTGTCTAAATTTATATTAAATTGATGAAAGTCTGTGACTTCATCCATTTGAATATCGTTTGTCGCGTACTCAGTTTCAATTTCTTTTGTATGTCTGCAAACATTTTCCCATTCGCTGATGGTTATTTTATCGACTTATTCCAAAACTAATCTCTTCACAGATTCCAATGTCATACCAAGATTATTAGAGGCCACATATCCTTGTGTGACCATATTTTCTCAATAGGATTGAGCTCCGGGTGATATGGTGGCAATCTTATTACTTTGTGTCCATGTTCTTGGAAAATAGAATCTATTGCATACTCTTTGTGTTTCGTTTTGTGCAAATTTATAATGTTAGAGAGCTCTGCCTTCAGTATAGTACTGGTAAAATCTATGCCCTTTCTTAAAAGCCATGTAACCATATCAGCCTTTTTCGAATTTGAGGTAAGAGCAGGATTGAGGACCTTATTATGATAAGATGCGTTGTCAATGACTACTACTGACTTAAATGATCTAAAATAAAATATAAATAAGTACTCATACTTATTTACTATAATATTTGTCATGTTTGAATTTTGTTATATGTGCAGTTTATAAAAAAATTCAACAATTATAATTGCCTTCGAATGAACGTATCATATGTGTGTAATGATAGATAGCGCTGTTAGGATTATTTTTTGTTTGTAATCTTGGTTGCAAACAACTTATTTGTGATCATGGTTAACTCAAAAAACAACACGACAATCATCAACTATCCCAATTTTGAATATCAGTCTGTTCGTAACTCGCTGGAATTATTACAACACTGATAATGTCTAGCCGCTAATGAGGCCCAGGCGCTAGAGTGTGACACGTCAATCAGTGCGCGGTTCAGGTTTGAGCTAGTAGTTAATAATTACCGAATTGATGGTTTCATATAATTCTTTGAGATATGTATATACATTTTAAACTATCTCCTTTGCTTGACCTGAAAGCGATTTTCCCTTTCCTAACTTAGACATATTTGCAATTTTGTGGTCACCGTATCTTTAAGCAAAAATATATTTAAAAAAGAAACGACCACTTCCCTCGCCGTCAGTGTTACTGAAGCAGACAATGAAGTTGCTTTAAAAAAGGAATACCACTACACAATTTACATGTTACAGAGGGTATTACTCACACTAATGCAAGTGACTTATCTAAAGTGAATGGACTCTAGCTTCCCATAAAAATACTTATGTCATACAATTCACAGAATAGCCATATAAATCATAGGTAGACGATTACCGGTATTGAAAGCCACCTAACGAAATGACTTCCGCTATGATACCTAACAAATTAAACATTTGAATTGATAATATTAAACCACAGAAAATACGCAGGTATTCGATGCTCAACCCTAATTATTATGTAATGTAAGTTTGGATATCAGTAAAAGCATTTTATTTAAATAATCATAATATATAACAAAGACAAACCTGTTTTTCAAACACAAGTATATCCGAAACCACTTTTTTGCTGCAAACACAAAACTTACTTATGGATAGCTCGAATCTCAATTACTGTACGTTTAAATTTTAGCAATAATAATGCACAACTTTCAAAGAAATATCACTTGTTTAAATCTTCGGAAACAAACGTTAAGTTAGCCAAAAATTAAAAAATATAAGTATCATAAAGCTATACGATCAATCAGTACACCGAGTTTATAAGAAAGAAATATAAACGTGTCTATATTGATGACTGATCAAAAATGTATCGAACTGGATAAAAATACACTATGCGTATACTAGATACCTACACAATGTCTACGCAGTGCTTTATAAAAAGACGTCCGTATATAATAAAATATACACGTAACGTATAAAATCATAAAATGTAATATTATTGTGAAGTGCTCTGCACAGAATATAGACTCTGTCAAGCCGGCCCAGCAGTTCTCAACATTCTTCTTCTTCTTCTTTCTTGGCGTTTCACCCCTATGGGTGTTCTTGCCACAAAGCAAGTGTTTCTTCGTTGGCAATGGGTGTGATGGTTGCATTTTTTTTTCTCTTTTATTTTAGAAATTTAAATTGGAAACGATTCATTTTAGGATAAACATTATTCTGTATAGATGATTCAATTCTATTAGTAATGGAAAAGTTTATTTAATTTTTATAGATTTATACCGTTAGCTTTTAGGAATCTAGTTAGTAATTTTAAAGTGTGTTGATCATTAGAAGATAAGGGGGTTGGGATGTTGATGGCGAATGGAATATTGTAATAAGAAAGATCTTGAATAAAATTTGAATAGCGGTCATTGATGGGACATCCAAAAAAGATGTGATCTAAATATTCTTCGTCCACCCGGCATTCACACGTAAGAGAGTCCCGAATGCTGATTTTAAAGAGATGGCTATTTATGCAACAGTGTCCTATTCGCATACGGCAGATAGAGGAAGCCTCGAACTTATTCACTTTCATTTCTGAAAACCATGGCCTGGCAGGAATTTCTGGTTGTATTGCGGAATACCATTTTCGTTTTAAATATTTTGAGATCTCCCATTGAGACTTTTAAGTAAAATTCTTTTTTTTTTACTCAAGTAACGGCAGTAAATCTGATATTGTATATGATTATGAGAGGAAATGCCGGAAGTGGAAGCTTCTTTAGCTAGGGCATCTGCCTTTTCCTTTCCTGGGATTCCTAATGGCTAGGGATCCATGCTAAAGCAATGTCTGTTTTTTTTTACTGAATGTGAAATATCAACTCTCGAATTCGAATACAATGTTCATCTTCGGAGTGAATGAAGGGGCATGATTTGATTTTTTGTAAAACGCTAAGAGAGTCGGAAAGGATCAAGCATTTATTAAGTATTTTATAATTTTGCAATATATATTTTAACGTTTCAAGAATTGCCACGGCCACGTGCCACGGCCAAGTATAGAGGATTCTTTTGGTAGTTTATATTTTTGTTGCATATTTTCCGAATCACAGAATGTAGCAGCCCCAGTGTAAGTTGATGAGTCCATCTTATGTCCATCTTTGAGCCATCCGTGAAGAAAAGTTTCCATTTGATCCAATAATATTAATGAAATCTTTTTTGGCTTGAGGATTATTTTGAACTCCAAGTGTGAATATTATTTTGGGGGAGAATGTATGGGATTTGAAGGGAGAGGAATATAAGGGTAAGAGGTTTTCTTTCAAAATGTTGTTATCATATGTCTAGAAAGTCTTGTAACTATTTGTAAGTAAGGGGGGGTTTTTATTTCTCCAGAACGAACTAATTCTAAGTCGTTCTGCAAGGATTCTTTGGAAGTTTTTGGATTAGGGGATGTTCACTTTGACGAGCACATTTGATAAGAATTTTGTCCGACAAGAACTGTCTTCTTAGTTGGAGTGGGGGGTCAACAGTTTCTACCTATAGCGCGTTGATCGGGGAAAATTATTAACCTGAGACTCTGATATTGAATACGGTCTAACCTTTGTAATTTTTTTTTGAGGTCGGTTCAATAATTAAGGATGCATAATCTAAAAGGCTACATACATATGCATGATAAAAAGTTTTTTGTGTAGTTGGATGGCAGCCCCACCACATACGTAACACTGCCCTCATAGTATTGATACTCGCTTGGCATCTATTTACGATTTGATATATTTGAGCGTTCCAGGTAAGTTTGGTATCTAAAATAATTCCCAAGAACCTTATTTGTGATTTGGTAGGAAGAATTTGATTCAGATAAGTAACTTGTAAAGGAGGTACTTTCCGTTTTCTGGTAAAAATTATTGTATTGCTTTTTGTAGCGGACATTTTTAATCCGAGTTCTCTAAGCCAGTCGGCAAGATCACTGATACTCTCTTTGAGAATATTTTCCAGCTGTTCTAGAACCGGGCCCGAAACGTAGATAAAAAATCATCGGCATATTGAAGAATACGATTAGTAGGGTGGATGGAATAAGCTATGTCGTGGGTATAAATATTAAATAGAATAGGAGATAACGCCGACCCTTGTGGTAAACCTCTATGTACCGTTCTAAATATTGGGGATGATCCGTTTACCTCTATGACTATTGATCTTTGGAGAAGTAAATTGACATTAAAACCCTTTAGTTTAGGGGGGATTCCTATACTCAAAAGTTTTTTTCCAGGATGGTTATGATTACATAATCATATCGTCGCTGTATATACAATTAAGCCTATGTGCCGTTTAATACACTCTCAGATGAATGAATCAATTTGTCAATTTTTCATATAAATAATAATAAAGAGATATACTAAAAAAAAACATTGCCGTTCATCTGGCAAGTCTGTCTAGTAATTATTTAAAATATTTTTTATAAATCTATTTTGTGCAATTATTATTTGAAACAGTTTCATTCGTTTATTTCAGAATGTACTAAAACGGCACATAGGCTTAATTATATATATAGCGACGAAATGCTCCACTGATATCAATGCATGCTCCAATGAGATGCTCTCCTCTGGAAAGAGCGATCAAAATATCTGTAGTCAATATTGATATGCTTTCAATTGTACTTTTTTTCTTTCTGAAACCGAATTGCGTGTTCGGGAGAATTTTTTTGTTCTCCACGTACCAGTCCAGCCTTCTTTTTATCATATGTTCAGTAATTTTAAGCAAAGGCAATTGGTCTGTATGAGAGTCCTGAGATGGGGTCGTTTTTGGGTTCTAAATATAATTATTATTTGTGGCTTCCAAGTTTGGGGAATATTGCCGGTTGCATATATGACATTTATAATCTGAAGAAAGTAGAGGAGAATTTCAATATTACAGTTTTTAATAAAGGAGTAAGGGATTCCATCTACTCCCGGGGCAGAGTCGGTTACCTGGTTTAAAACTGATTTTAATTCGTCTATAGAGAAATTAGAATCAATCCAGTTTGTCTCATTGAATGAATATTTATGGACGGTTCATTAAAGTTAGGAACGAATGGTGGAACCAATTTTTGTTCATAAATTCCTGAATCCATTCTGGCGAAGTTGGTAGAATTTTTCGAGTGATAAGGGAGTTTCTATATTTCCTTATTGTTTCCCAAACTTTTGTATAGGAACTTCTGGAGAAAGGGATGTACAGAAGTTTTTCCATCCATTTCGCTTCTTGTTCTTAAGGATGCGTTTGGTTATGGCTTGGATTTTTTTTAAATTCAAGGAAATTTTCAAGGGAAATATTTTTTGAATAAGCTTTCGCATAATTTTTCCTTTTTTCTAGTTTCGGCGCATTCGCTGTCCCACCAAGGGGCAGGGGATGGCTTAGATTTGTTTTTTCTTTTCTTAGGAACATATACTTTTGCCGCCTCTTCAATGCATGTAATAAATAAATCATAGCAGGAATTTACATTATCTGGGTTTGGAGGAGGTAAAATAACAACCCCGTTATAAATCCTTTCGGCAAATTTATCCCAATTCACATTGGATGTCTGGAATTTTGGACGGTTGAACTGTTTTTGGAGGTTTGAGGATGTCTGTTTTTGTCGAGAGGTAATTTGCGGATTGGTTGAAAATCGGATGTAAATAGGATAATGATTGCTTCCATGCGATTCCTCTATTGTCGTCCAGACTAAGCTGGAGGCTAGTTCCGCATTACACAACGGAAGATCAACTACACTGGGGCATTGGTTTGGAATATTGAAGACGAGTGGGAAAACCATCATTCAGAACACAGAGATCGAATTCATCCAGTAGGTCAGCTATATCTCTGCCAGGTCTGTTGTTTGAGTTGGAGCCCCAAAGATTATGGTGGGAGTTGAAGTCACCTAATATGAGTAACGATTTTTATAGTTGCGAAATCATTGTTTGAAGTATTTTTTTAGAGGGATGATTAGATGGAGAAATGTATAGGGAAAGAATTGTAATATCATCAATTTTAGCGGCTACTACCTCAAATGGGCAACCGGGGGATTTGACGTTGACTAGGGTAAAGGGTATGGAATTTTTAATGAGAAGAGCGGAACCGCCCTTGCCATCTTGTCGATCATCTCGAAGACAGTGGTAACCCGGGATCCTGAAATGTGAACCCGGACTCAGCCATGTCTCCGAGATAGCCGCTAAGGAATTATTATTAGTAATCATTACCAGAGTTCGGATGATAGAGGAATAGTCAGAAGGAAAGGGTTTTTTAGAGGGGTATTCAGTGGAGGGTTAGAGAAACCCGAAGGGATAGATAAGTTAGAGTTTAAGGCTTGAGTAGTTGAGGGAGCGGATAGACTTTTCCCATTAGGGTTGTGGTGGCCCAAGACACATACACATATACCCGTGTAATGAGGTACCGCATATGCTGACATGGAAGTACGGCAGGCCGCCGCCCTCGATACAGAGGTTGAGGCAAGGTTGTGTACAGGACCCCACCAGGGCCCTTCACAGATTCAAAATGTATGGCATTCGAATTATTATACTGTGTGAAATTCGGGACTAATTGTTTCAATTATGTATTTCACTTGGATATTATCGATAAAATAATATAAAAATTTCTTACAATTTTACATATAAAAATAATTTCTAAAAATCTCAGGTTAGATCATCGGGACTTTGAAGAAGTTAATCGCACTGTAAAGTAATAAGTAGTAAAAAATAAAACCAATAAATTACCAATGTAATCTAAAAACCACTTCCATTAAAAAAATATTTCCAATGAATACATCTCACTTTTCATTCTTCCCTCGTCAAGATATTATTGAATTATACCTATATTATACCACTCAAGAAAGAATAAAATCAGTTCCGTGTTTTCAAACAATGAGTTGTTTGGGTGGTTGGGTCATGCGAGGGAAAACACTCCAAAGGCGTAGAATATTTGATGATTTATTATTTCGATAAAACAAGTAAAAAATATACATGAGTATGATTACAAAGACAATGATAGATACTCTAAGGACCATAGCCTCCGACCACCCGCCGGAGGTATGGGACAGACTGACATGCCCACATAGGGTATGGGCCGCTTTTTATATTATTTGTGAACAAAGGATTCCGACTCGTCTGAGGGTGCACGACCTGGCACGCGTGTGCATGGAGGATTTGTCACTCGTGTTCCGTGCCCGGCGCGTGCTTGCGACAATGTGGTACTGGGGCGATGACCTCGCCGTCCTCGTGTTGCTGGGTGAACTGCTGACGAATCCGCGACTATACCATATATGCTAGGGGCAGTGGCTAGGGTATATAGGGTAACCCCCCATAGTTGTAATTAATGTGCAATGAAGTTATAATTTGTTTTGAATAATAATTAAAACAAATAATACTTTTATACAGATTTTATTGGCAGCCATGAAATGTTCCTTTGAGACCTTATGTGTTTTACATTTCTTTACATACAGTCCAGTCCGCCCAATTTATCTGGGGAATAGAGGAGGACGCCCGAGGCACCGGGGTGTATACTCAAACAATATAATGGTATATATCAATATATTATCTTATCTATGACCGGGGCTCGATCGATATAGTGTTTTCTACAGTCTAAAAATCATCTCGCTTTTACTCCCTTTCTTTTAACTCGTAGCGTCTGCTTGCTTGCTTGTCTGACGAAAAAACTTTGGAACATTTCGAGAGTCGCAAAATGGCGTTTACTTAAAAATCAAATAAAAACTAACAATAACAATCTTATTCGGTCTCCCATACCTAACGACCGTGACGTCCATGTTAACTCAGTAAAACGTAATGATAATAATCGGGTTAGGGCCGGTTATATCAATTTGGATTATAGTAATCTATCGATCAAAGCATAGACTTTTGCGTTTTCCATCAATCAAACAACCCGTTTTCGTAAAAATCTGTTTTAAAAAAACCTTACTATAAACAAAGTTGATGCAACTGATCCTAGAATATATTAAATGTTAGTGCTGTAGTGTAGAGCGTCATTCGCAAACGAACCGGCTCAGTGAACTGGGACTCTTCATTGAGCGGCTGAGCTGGGTCTCTATCCGCTCAATTAGCTCATCCGCTCAACTTGAGCGAAAGAGCGGCGAGCGCAGACATTCGAAAAAACCGTGGCGCGACGGATGCAGATCACCTATTAAATCTTATTGTTTACACGTGCGTCAAGATATTAAAATAAGAGAAATTAATACTTACATAGGTTACGCACTAATACATACCAGAATATACTTCGCATTATAGTCATAGGCACAGTTACAGTTCACATTAAACACTGAAAGAGAAGCTCGAACGGATAGCGAATAATAGAAAATGATGAGTCGTCAAAATTACAAGCATTAACCAAATAAAATAACAGTACTGTTCAAATAATATATATTACTAGCTGTTCATACCCGGCGTTGCACGGGTTAAGGATTAAGTTTGAAATAAATTTGTGAGGGTATACAAAGGTTCGATTCGAACGGTATAGATTTGCATCGAAAGTATACCAGGGGGAGGGGAAAGGGTAAAAGAATAGGGGGGAAATGTCGCCTATGTTACCCATCGGGTCCTAAAGAAAAGTTTCTAAATTTTAAGTCCGATCGGTCAATCGGTACAGATTTGCATCGAAAATATGTCAAGGGGTGGGGAAGGGGTATGAGAATAGGGGGAAATGTTGCCTATGTTACTCGCCGAGTCCTAAAGAATAAGTTTCCAAATTTTGAGTCCGATCGGTCAAACAGTACAGATTTGCGCTGAAAATATGTCAGGGGGAGGGGAAGGGGTATGAGAATAGGGGGGAAATGTTGCCTATGTTACCCGCCGGGTCCCAAAGTATAAGTATATAAAATTTGAATTGAATCGGACAAACGGTGAGGATTTGTATAAATTTGATTTGTGAGAACAGACAGACGTTGAGTTTTATAGGTATAGATTATTTTAAAATTTATTGCTTTCTGCAAACTAGATAATTATCTCAGGGGTACTTTTTTCACCACAGTTACAAAAATAGTTTTATTTTTTTTAGAATTTTAAAGATTGTTGTTTAAAAATAAAACATCTGACAGTTTTGACGAAGTTTAGTGCGGAACCGAAGTCTTACCAACCTCTCATTATTGCTTAAAATATGAAAAACTTTTTTTTGCTTTATTGTTCTGAAAGAAAATAATTTAAATTATGCTGCTTGATATACAAAGCGACAAATAAAATAGTGCCTTTGTATATGTTACAGCTAATCTGTTTTTCTAGTGAGTCCATCATTCACTTGCATTTTAGAGAAATTATATACAAGGTCATTCTTATAATATCCAAGCAGAATTTCACCGATAGAAATGAATAAAATATTTTAACTAATACAATTCCAGTGAATTTGATTCCGAACTGTAATTTAACTTGTTGAGGGCCAAATTGGGCAGATTCACGATCGCACGCACTTCTTGAAGCATAGACAATATACGGCGAATATTTTGCACGCGAAAGCACGCATGAAAAGTATAAAGCCGGCACTTCACTTCGCAATTATTGTTTTATGAATTTAAGAATGTTATATACGTACGCACAACCAGCGTCGCCAACTCTATGTATTTTTACTAAATCTACGTACTTTAAGCTAGGGATGGGTCGTCGACGTATTTACCGTCGACGAAACGAGACCGTCCACGTCCATCCATCGACGAGACGATCAACTAGTTGAATTCGTCAACTAGTTGACGCGTCAACTTCGTTACGCGGACGTCGCGGACGTTCTATCTAAACATCGGGACGATGGTCAACTGTCTACGGTTCAACGCGACGCTTCTCGACGGCTCAACCGTTGGCTATTTTTATGACGTTAATTTTTAAAATTTAAAGAAGTTCGAAGGAATATAGTTTCGGGGAAAGTAAAACCGCTATTTGTGCTTATATGTAAAAAGAAATATTTTATTATTTATTTGTTTACGCACATTATAGGCTTTTACATATTGTTTTATATACTTCTTTCTATATATAACAAAGAAAGAAGTAGGTATACACAGCAATATCAGGTGTTAGCAGTAAAATATAAATATAAACTACATATATAAGTAGTGAAAGTATTGGGTATAAGCATTAAAATGTGAGTAAATAAAATGGAAGGAAACAATGATTTTGCGTAATAAAGGCACCAGTCATGAGGTGCGGTAAAAAATACTTTACATTTATTTATTATCTATAAATTTATAAATAATTACATAATTTAAAAATACTTTACATTTGAGATGTTATATAGAAATTTATTGAAGAATACATCTTTCAAAGTCAGGCTTTCACTTTGTGGTGACATTATTAATAAATAAATATATCTGTATTATTTGTCAACTTTAGTTTAAGGCTCAATCTGAGAAAAGGAACATTGTTCCCGAAACATGTAAAAACCAATAAAAAGTGGTGTAAACAAAATTATAATAGATTTATTTTTTTATCTATAAAGTTGAAAATAGGGAATTTTCAATAAAAATTAATTAAACCTAAATTCAAGATTATATTACATATATAATAATTAATGTTGGACTCCTGAATAAAGACCATAGTTAGGTATAGAAAATTTTATTCCCTACAAGTTTGTTTATCATTTATATGCTAAAGTTGAAAAGTAAGGAAATAACACAATAATTAAATTTTAGCATCCCTTTTCAGGTAGATATAAGAAGTCGAGATCGATCGAATAAAATATTGATTTTAGAAAAATATCTAGCCGGCCTGTTAATTAATAATAGTTCAATAAAAAATAAAATAATTAAACAGAATTGTTTTATTTTATACAGCGTAAAATTAGGAATTCACCGAATCGTCGCACGTGACATCACAAAAAATCAAGTAAAAAATAATAGATAATAGCTTATTAAGCCTATCTCGCCCTACGCATGTATTCAAATTTCAAATCTCTAGTCATAGTTCGTGTACACAGATCTGCACTCTATGGTAGTGTACTAGAGTTGAAATGAATTACCCGTCGAGCCGTCTATGACGTTTATGGCATCTACAAGTCGACAGCAAGAGATGAGAGAGAAATAAATGGAGACGTTTTGTCTTGCTCTCGCTCGTTGCTTTGTAATCTCGAATCGTCCACCGACCACGGCGTCCGCTGTCCACCGTCTACGAATTCAACTAGTCCATGCGATAAACGTAAACGGTCGACGCGTCGATGCAACGTCAACGGTTGATTTCAACTAGTCCGTCCATTCAACGCCCATCCCTACTTTAAGCTTTTCCTGCAATCCTACGATCTTCAGTCCCAGAATCTACGTATTTTGTATGAATTAACAAAATTACAAATTGTAAAATTTTACAAAATAACAGCTCATTAGGCTGAATGGGTATAATTTCCTTTTCATTCGTGAAAAAAAGCTAATAAATGTTCCGTTTCTTTCATACTACCGCAGACTCGCGTCATTTATTTCATAGAGCTGTGACTATGTAAAACAAAATGTCTCGTCTCGAAGGGAGAAACTTACATAACCAAAGTATAATCTAATTTGTAAACTTAACCTAAAAATAATAATGAGTGGTTTTGATTTCTATCTTCCGATATTGTTCAGCTTTCTGCTCAATTTAATTGAACCAATAATGGAGATAAGCAGTAACAGTGCTGAAAAGCGGAATGTTACTACCACTAAAAAAAGTGGGAGTACACACTTGTTGGAAACAGACAAAAAATTTTCGCTTCCCCTTTGAAGATGAGCAGAGATAAAGGCTGAAGAACTTAAGATTTATAAACCTGAGACATTGATGGACCCAAATACTAAACGTTCTGTACCATCTATAGTTCATTTGGGGCAAATGTTTCTAAGTAATATTTATATCCTTAACTTCAAATATTTTATTAATGAGTTGAGTCTGCTACACTTTACTTAGACCGGGAATGGCGAGTTCTTAGAAATCAAGTCTCCCATTTCAAGAGGAACAGATAATTAAACCAGATGATTTTTGGCTTCATGTGACTAAAATAAAGAGCGATTCGTCGCAAATATTTCCATTACTGGCCCAATTCGCTCACATTGCCACGTAGCAGTGCAAACATCGAGCGTCTGTTTCTTATGAAAACAGACATCAGAAATAGACTTTCTACTGAAACTCTAATAGGCTTACTTTACACGAAAAGTGGCTTAAAAAGAAACCGCGAGCCTTCGCAGGAATGCATTAAATATTTTAATAAATATATGTATAAATTTCATTAATTTACCTGAAACTAATAATGAAAAAAAAAAACAACAAAACACTTGTTTTATTCAGTTTTACCTACCCTAACCTCTTCATTTCACTTAGAAAATAAGGACGTAGATCTACGAACTTTTTACAAGCAAAATTTACTAATTCTACGTAATTTTCTAATGTGGTCTACGCCTTTTACAAAATCTGAGTTGGCAACACTACGCACAACCAAAATGATATCATTTGATAATAAGACAGATATAGGATAATTTTGGTTTAGATCCAGATTGAAATTGAACTAAGTACATAACTTCAATCAAGCGATGCGAGTTTCGTGAACAGAATTTTTATAAATTTTGCAGACACTGATTATTCTATACGGGTTTTGTTGTGGAAGTTGATTATTCAGGACAGGATTTTTGCAGGCCAGATATATTTTTGATATTATATTTGAAAAAAATGTTCAAGGTATTTGGATTGATGATATTTTAAATACTTACTTATACCTAATGCCAAAAAGATTTTTTTATCCGTGAAAATCCTGCCCGAAATAATCACCGAACAGTACCTAAGTAATGTTTATCTAAACGAAACCAAATTCCATAATATTACAAATATGCATCCTGGCTCATATGTTCTATAATTGTTAGATGCCTGATAAATATTGTCCTCAAATTAATATATTTTATTGTGAGATCTATTTTTCATTTTCAGCAATAAATATAAATTGATTTTTCGAAAAAAAAGTTTTTTTTGTTCCCGCAGTCGTCAGATATCTAAAAAACCCGAGTGCGCGATTTTTCAGCCTACACCTTATTTCGCGATTCGTATTCGTTTTGC
The DNA here is from genome assembly GCA_016648135.1 of Agrypnia vestita. Taxonomy (NCBI): domain Eukaryota; kingdom Metazoa; phylum Arthropoda; class Insecta; order Trichoptera; family Phryganeidae; genus Agrypnia; species Agrypnia vestita. Next base: position 59,029 of record JADDOH010006774.1, on the reverse strand, counting down.
GGTGTCGATGTCCTATTTTAATTTAGGAGTTAAAATGGGACCGCAAAATGAATAAAAATCGCCTAGTGAAGTGCCGCCTTTATACTTTCTACGCTTTAAGAATTACGTGTACAAATTGATGGTTTCACCGATATATTGTCTATGCTTTGAGTAATGCGTGCATTCGTGAGCAAAATATATTTTCACGGATGTGTAGTGAATCTGAGAATTCGTTGATTTACATGTTTTCACTGCCCGACCGGTAAAAGTACATTTCTACTAGTGAAAGTATAGTCTCACCAAAAATGCAAATTCACTGTAACATATATTTGTTGCAGATAACTTGAACAGTAGAAGTCAATAGCTCAGGTCATACTGAAGAGCTGATCAGGTATTCTTAGAGAATTAAGTTTGATGAAGGGAGATTTGTAGTAGCAGGCCCAAAGCATGAAACTCTTTGTCCTCCATAATAAAGGGCAGTGCATCAGATTTTATGCAGAAAATGCACCATTTCATAATATCATGTCCACATAACAATTTTTTATTAGTAGGTGCCTGCACTAAATGCCATTCTGTATCAGTTGGCCAGGCATTGTCCATGAAGCATCAGAATTTTTAGAACAGCAGACATGAAGGAGTAATATGTTAACTTCAATATTTTTCCAGCAATAGAAACTGTTGCAGGGTTTCGGAGGGCTTTCGGGGAGGAAGGCTTGAGCTTTACAGTCAAATAAAAAGATAAAAACCTTGTAAAAAAAAGTAACCCATAAAAAACAAGTTTTTATTATACTCCCTTTCTTTGTAAAATATAACAACAATTAAAGACGAATTAAAACATATAACATAACACTAAACTTACAGTAATTTAATATATTAGGTCCTTACATATGAAATTGGCGTTTAGTATGGGAGGAACATAAAGCCGACTTTTTTTAATTATAATATATTTATTTAATCAAAGTATGTACCATTGCTATCTATGCACTTTTGCCATCTCATAGGTAGTTCATCGATCCCTTTACTAAAAAAACCATTCGGACGGGAATCAATAAAATCTTTGAAGGCGGTTTGGACTGCCCCATCGGAGTTGAATTTTTTCCTTTGCAAAAAGTTATCCAAATTTCGAAAAAAATGGCAATCTGTTGAGGCAAGGTCCGGAGAGTACGGTGGATGTCTTAGACATTCCAATTGAAGCTCCTCTAATTTGGTAGCCGTCTGTTGTGCAGTGTGTGGTCTAGCGTTATCATGAAGCAGCAGTGGCCTAGAGCGATTAACCAGCCTCGGTTGTTTAGCAGCTAGCTTTTCCATCATGGTTTGCAGTTGCTGACAATAGACATCTGCCGTAATCGTCTGGCCAGATTTAAGAAAGCTGTAGTGAACGACACCAGCACTAGTCCACCAAACGCTCACAAGTAACTTTTTTGGAGTCAATTTTCGCTTGGGGCATGGTTTGGCTGGTTCGGCAGGGTTCAGCCATTGCGATGAGCACTTCCGATTATCGTACAGGATCCACTTTTCATCACAGGTAATGATTCGATTTAAAATCCCTTCATTATTGTGCCGGTTGAGTAATGCAACGCAGCAGTCAACGCGCGTTTGTTGATTTGCTTCACTCAATTCGTGAGGTACCCACCTTTCAAGCTTTTTCACCTTACCAATTTGCTTCAAGTGGATTAAAACAGTTTTATCACTAACACCGCAGCCTGCAGCTAACTCGGATGTGGTTTGCGATGGATCCGCTTCCACAATAGCCTTCAATTCTTCATTATCAACTTTGGTCTCCGGCCGTCCACGGGGCTTGTTCTGCAGGTCGAAATTTCCAGAACGAAAACGTTGGAACCAAAAACGCACTGTGTTTTCTTTTGCGGCACCGTCGCCATACACATCATTAATCCTTCGAGCCGTTTCTGCAGCACTGGTGCCACGGTGGAACTCGTACTCGTAAATAACGCGATATTTCAAGTTTTTCATTTTGTAAACTGAGTGACGCAAAGAAAAAAACAATTGAGGAAAAAACAAATGAATTATAATTTTCAAAACACAAATACATGAGTAAATAGCTGTATAAATTTGGATTTGGAATTCCTAACCAAAGAGAAGATATTTGAGATCAAATTTGCCAGTACGGCAAAACGCCAATTTCATATGTGAGGACCTAATATTTCTAAAATGTCAGATGTTTTGAGCTTTGATAAGACACTTCATGCTTTGAAGATTAAATTCCAAAAACATTTGTCAGTCAATTTAGATTTTCGACATTCGTAGTGAAGTACCTATTATGAATACCGACGGAGTAATTCAAATTTAGAAATTATTCCGCGACGTTATCGGGCCGCTATACTAGTAATCAAACTTTTCTAATGATTCCAATTTGAAAAAAACCAATAAAATTTCTAAAAATCCGAAATTATACTATAATTATTAATTTTTTTAACGAAAATTTGATAGATCTTCTTGATCGTCGCCACAAGTCTACTTGCCAAGTTTCAACTCGATTGGATCACGGGAAAAGGGTTAAAAATTGATCCAAAGTTTTTTCACCCGGCAAGCAAGCAGACGCTACGAGTTAAAAGAAAGGAAGTAAAAAGATATTCTAAATTATTGAAAGGTTTTTATTCACTTGTACTAAAGTGAATTTTTCATAATCAATATTATACATATAAGTTTCTGTAAAGATAGTTCAACTTTTTGCAAAAAATAATTCAGAAATATTGAAAAAAAAAAATGCAAACCTTGTGCATATCTCCATAACTATTGATAGTAAAGTATTGTTGGTTGAACATTTTCAACTCATTATCGAGACACATATCCACCTGTAAAGTTTTTGCTACCAGCTATGAGACACCCTGTATCTGAACCATGGAATGGATATGGGAGGTTCATTATCGTATTATGGAACACAAATTTGAGATGTTGATTTTTACAATAATAACAATACATTGAATGTTAGAAAATAATGACACCTAGTGTTTTAAAAATCTTTATTGTTTTCTAGGCAACATAAAAAAATATTTCACAAAAAATACAAAATATGAGATTACTGCAAATTGATGGATGTTATACACACATATATATGTATATATATATATATATTAAAGATATAAAAATCAGTCATGATAGAACTACTTTTCATTTTCACTTTCCATGATTTTTGACATCAGAGAATATTAAACTGAAACTCGTTCTTGTTGACAACATATAAAACTCAAATTGAGGAAATAAACAAGTATATTGATTATCAGAACAAATTCTCATGTCTGTAATATTTATAATTTATTATTTTAGCGGCCTGCACTGCGTTTGAAAGAAACTGTATATAATATATACAAAGAAACTAATTGTATTTAATGTTTGTGATTTAAAATAATATGTTTTGTATAGTACATACAAATGTTTATAATCATTTTTATATCTTTCAAGTATTATGTATATGTATACCTGAATAGTTGTAATTTGTGATGGTTTATTATTATACATATATAAAATTATTATACATTGTTAAAAATTTCTATACATTGTGATTTTTATTCACGAAGTAAAGAACTGAATGGAAAAAGCTTGCTTGCCTAGTTGCATTAGTTTTGAATGGAAACCTGCCGTTACTTGCGTAAGAAAGTGAGGCATGCACAAAAAGTATTGAATTAATTTGAATTATAATATTTGATTTGAGAGTGTCAAAAATACAATACTTAATGTGCTAAGCCGAAGTCACAGAACTTTGACTGAAGCCAGTAAAAATAGGGTATGCTGAGTGATCATCAGCGACTGATAGATAGGTTATCATGCATTTCCAATTGTTTCATACATTTGTGTTTTTGTCCTATTGAGACATTTTATTCTAACTTATTTACATCTGCATTATGTTTGTTGAATAGTGGTCTTTATTTATTAAACTGCGATCTATTATTTGATGAATTGTTCAACTTTTTTTGTTATTTATTTGTAACTAGATGTTATATATACCTATTATATCTTCATACTCATAGAGAAATGTGTTATTTTTTCAATTGCAATCAAAAGCCAAGTTTGCATCATATGCTGACATAAAAAGCCAGACTTTTTAGAACTTACTAATTTTTTGAAATATTTTTAATAATGTTCACTATAGAAAATTTTTCTTGTATTTCAGATATAACTAACATTTATCCAAATCGTTACAATGAACGAATACAAGGATTATTATTAGTACGCAGTTGTGTGGTGGCTGATAAAGTACACACACACACACACACACTGATGTGATACCAGCATAATAACACTTTTCACCATTTTTCATGTTGAAAAATTGTAAAGATTTTAAAATTAGAATTGTTCAATGTAAATAAATGCAATTCTTGTGCTCCATGAATATAAGATGTAAAAAAAAATGCCTTGTCATAAGGCACTTGTGCTTGCAACATTGACGTGCAAAATATATAATAAAAATAATTCTCAAAATTTTTCAAATTATATTACTCTTAAAGCTTACTCAGTAAAAAATCTATATTTAATTAAAATAAAATAATCTACATATAATTGGTATTAAAAAAATTATACAACCTATTAATTATACTAATATAAATTATACGCTGCCAGATTCATAAAAAATAGTCTTAAAAATTATGGACATTCATGTTAACTAGATAGATAGAGACTTCTTAGCAAACTGATTGAGATTCAATCTTATCAGAGAAAATTTTCAGCAGACATACTTATGAGTAAAAATGAACACATTTTCCATTTAACACATTCAATAAAGTTAAAAAAAACTTATATTACGTTATGATGACAGCGCGATATCCATATTTATGGCAGTACACAAGGCCACGTCGACCGTTGTTTGTTTTGGACCCAGTGATGAACATCTACAGGTGTGTGAACATGTACGCTATCACTGTGCAAGTTTGTATCATGAAAGACAAAATCTTAGTTTCTACTCTCCAAATACAGATAAATATTAAATAGTAATAAAACAATCTGTACAACAACAAGGAGATATTATTTTTGATGTTTTCTTATAAAAAAATCAAAGTTAAGAATATCTGAAGAATGTAAAATTCTTGCTGACCTTTTGAGTAAATGTCGCATGAAGTTCCACAATGAAAGGCCATGATATAATTTAAGAACATAAATAATTAAACTCCAAGGAACATACAACATTTTCAAAGTAGAATTGTATTCAATCATTAAATAACCCTGTCAGTGAAATAACAAACTTACTACACATAAATTATGTGCAATAATAAAGTGGAAATATTAATATTTTACGAACAGGTATAAGATATTTAAATTGTAACAAAACAAATAATACGTAACACTAATATTAAACATATGACAGAAATAGGTATAATAAATGTTACAAAAAAGATGCACTTAAACATGTATTTCAACTACCATCATCTAAACATCTAAAAAGCCTAACATCTAATATGGTTATCCATACAAGAATTAATTTTACACAAAACAGTGTCACCAAATAAAACAAATGTGCTGTACACACAATCCAAGGACAATACAAAAGCAATATTATTAATATTAGAAAATAAAAGTATTATTGGAAACATGTGTTCCTTATAATTGACTATCTAAAAGAATAAAGCGTTGCCCAGATAGCAATGCTCGATGCCAACACAAATATACATTACGAAGCATGGGATCAACAATATTTCGTTACGCGTCCCAACAGAGCACCAACAATGCAAAAATACCCATCAATAGAATACATATTCTTCTCCCTACATCCAACAACAGACATTCGAATTTTGAAAATGGTTTACAAGTCTGAATTTTCAAAAATACAAGTTATTTTCTATCCTAGCTGTCATGTCAAAAATAGTCAATTTCTCTAAGGATATCTTTGCACTACTTTCGTATATAATATAAGTCCGAACTAGTCTAGTCGCATTCCTCCCATTCATTTTTTTGTATGATAAAATATTTTCTGATTTACAGCAACTGTTGATACTTAAATAGAATAAATATATAATGTACAAGTACAGCCAAGCATCAGCATTATATATCTTCGAGAGAACATATTATTTATAAATATACACAAGAGGAAAATAAGCGTGGAATGTAAACCATCCATTAATATGGATCTTGCATAATATGTATGTGTAATATATTGAACACCAACTTTATGCATAAAAAAAGTTACTTTATATTCTTATACACTATATATAGTTTTCAAGTACGCGTTGTTCCAAAATACTTTAGATTTTTTTTGGTAAAAGAAATATGAATTAGTAGAAATAAAATAGCATGTCCATAATCTGCAATGTTATTTTAAACATAAGTAGGCTGCTGGTTGTCGGTCGGCGATAATGCGGAGGTGTGGGAAGCGTTGGGAGACAGGGGAGCACTGCTCACGGGGCCTAATCCTCCTGATAGTGGCTTCATGGCTCCCGGGACATACTGTCCGATGAACGATCCATCTTCTGTGAAACGGCCTGTAACATTCATTAGCTTCGTCATATTGTTCAACTGAGAATCAGCAGCATGTGCCCAGTGTTTACACATACAAATTAGTTCATCCAAATATAGTTTACTCCCTGCACTGATCTTCCGATGACTCAGTAATGAAAATACAGCATTTTTATAAAAATTGAGTAATATAAAAGTATTGAGGTGATACCAAATTCTTGTCTTCATGGAGAAAAAATAGTTTTTATCTGCAGAAAAGAGAATCTTAAATAAAAAATATATTCAACTTCAAAATACTCCACTCAATTTCAGGCAAATTACACAACATATTTTACTTAAACATGCAGTAATGATAGAAAAAGCAATATCATTATATAAACAAATGAAAAATAAAAATCAAAATGCAAATTAAAATACCTTTACAAACATAAAGAATAATTTGGTGCATGATGAAGTTAAACAAGAGTTGCGAAGGCCCCTGAAGCCGAATCTGGCTGTCCGGCGCTGGTAGGAGGTCGACGCTTTCTACCGTACTGCCCGATGAAGGAACCATCTTCATTCATCCCAGCTGTTGATAAACAATGGCCGTCAATGTGCATACTCAGAAAAAAGATATCTGAGTGATCTCGTCAGTAAATCCTTTTGTAGATGATATTGTTAAAAAAATTAAAAACAAAAAAAAGTACGCAGTCATATAAGATAATAGGTAAGGAATAATGAAACCTAAGATTACGAGACGAATAAAATAAAAAATTTAAAATATTACATAGGTACATATATTTTTTTATAAAACTACAATGAAAAACATTTAATATGTGAAAAATTCTAGTGCTTACAAAATGCTAAAAGACTTCAAATATTTATTTTCTTTTAATTTGAAAAGATGTTGATCTTAGAAGAACAAAATAATATACTATATAAATTGTTTACTTTATGACTCGATATTCTGATAAGGCCGATTTATGATGATGCTGCTGGCCGCACGCCACCTTAACATTTTAAACATTGCCCAGATTTATTGGCTGCGTCCTTACCGAATTAGTAACTGTTTATTCAACTTTCTATTGAGTAGAAGACAGCTGTTAAATCCTCATAATCGTAGAATAACGACGCATGTGATTTTTCTCAAGTTTGCAGGAGAGCAGTTTGAAGTTTTATTTACATAAAGACACTGCAAAAGATTTTCCTTTGAAACTTGGGTTAGTTATTTAAAGTTGATAGCTTTCAAACCTCAAATATAGTCAGCGCAGTACAACGACATTTTTACACACGCTGCATTGTTTTACGATCGCAAATCAGAACCGTCGTTATACGAAGTCGGTATAAGTTTAAATTAATGAGAAAAATACACTTTTTATACACCAGTAGATTTAAATTAATGAGAAAAAATACACTTTTTATACACCAGTAGATAGCTTCTTTTTTTTCACTTTTTAATGATCCAAAAAAGTCAATATGGAATTTTTTGCACATCCGTCATTGTTCTACGATCATGATGAAATGATTTCCATTGTGTATTGTATATCCAGTCTAAACCATAAAAATATTTTTAAACATGTGTTTACCTCGATATGCTGACAGAATTCATGATAGAATAAAATATATTACTTTTATTTACTGATTAGTTTTGTTCTTGTATTCATTCATGTAGGAGATAAGAAAAAAATAACACTACTGTTATTATTTTATGTCTACCTAATATTCTTATTCTGTGTGGTATATTTTGTTGCACGGCACGGTACACAACGGAACATCGCACCCATAACACATAAATATGATACACCTTCACACACACATATTTCAAATAAACGCAACATAATTAATGTATTTTTGTTATCACTGTTAGTATTCAATTGAATCACAAACCAACAAAAACCGACAAATATCGCGAAACGTATCGTATATATTTGTGCGAACTGAAAAAATTAAAATCATCCCTGGATCATTCTAGAAAAATATCATGCATCTCAATCGTGTAGATCCATCAACGGGGTGACAGAATCACATGTAAAATGCATGTCTCCCGCATGCTTTGCGCGTGACCTCGAGGACGTAACATCAAACTCCAATAGAGTAGCACTCGTTTAGCACCATCTACAACTATCAAGCCATACGATTTTGTCGGGAGAAAAACATGTATTTTAATTGTTGATTTAAGCTATAATCAGTGATGTTTTTGAGTTGAAAATAGATTGACAAGTCACCAGGGAATTAAAAGCGTTTATTTCATATTAATTAAATAACAATCTTGTTCCAACGGGGATGGTCGGTTTCTTTCGGAAGCTCGACGATTGCACTAGGGTGTCCCTTATTTTTCAACTTGACAATTTTTTAATGCATAGGGTTTAATTTTTTTTGTATTGTTTTACAACACTTGTATGCCAAATTTCAGTTCATTTGGAACACATTAACTCGTGCCAAATTGTGTCGGAACATTTTCATACAAGTTACGCTAGAGTACAAGCGCATGGGCGGCATGCACTCACTTTGTCATCATTCAAATGTAATTATTTGCGAAATCAACACAGTGACAAGTTCTTGCGGTGTTGTTTTTCAATATTTGTGAAGTTAAATTGACTGTCAGTGAAAACGCTAATCTAGTTATTTGCGAATGTGTTATTTTCTGAGAAAAGGCAAGAATACCCACAAAATTACTTCCAAATTGTGTTCAAAAACTTATTGATATTTATCATATTTGGTGGGAACTTCAAAACAATAGTAAAAAATCCCAAGAAATTCACAAACGGCGAGCAGAAAAATTCATTCAAGATAAAGTGTTCTTGCGGAAACAGAGGGAATCAGCATGTGTTGGTTGGAGTGCTTGGTTTGTGTATATAAAAAATTAGCTGAGAAAGAAGAAGGGTCACGGCAACGCAAAATGGAGGAAGAAAAAAGAAAACTAACTGCATATTCGTCATATGATTTTCTACCGCAGCATGAATATGAAAATAGTTCTGGCGATGAACCTTTGCCAACGACATTAGCTGTAGTAGCGCTGTAGCGACTGAAACGTCAGGAAAAAGAGGGAGAAAGGATTTTATTTCACCAAAACTGATTGCGGCTTTAAACAGATGCCAGCTGAGTTCTAAGGAAGAGCGGTTACTGGTGATAATTTCTTTTGATGATAAAGAACAGCTTCTCCCTGTCCCAAAACTGGATAGTTTTTTTGGAAAAGATCAAGCCAATGCTGTTTAAAAGCAAAAATACCTCAAGTTACTAAAAGTCCTAGTATTCCCCTGTTTAAAAAGTTAAAAGATAAATGGAATAATATTGATTCTACCAACATCCAAACTTGCCCCGAATTTGTGAAACAACATATGAGTGACAGAGAAATCGATCAATTATTACTGTTTTATAAGCATTAATTACAAAATCATGAGTATTGTGAGAGATGAATACCATTAAGTGATCAAACTATCCATCATGTTTTTGGGTGGTGATGGGGATAAAAACCTGAAAATAAGGCCTCCTGGTGCTATGCATCAAGCACGGTGGATGGCAAGAGCTATTTACTCTTTGAAAATATGTTTGTTGCAGTCTCAATTTAAAATGAGCACAAAGGAAAAAAATCACTGAGAGATATTTGCCTATTTATTATTATGTTATGTTAATAAACTGTTTATGTGAAAACCCGTGCAATTTGACAGTTAAAGCAAACTTAATTTCAAATAACTAGCATAATCAGCAAATAGCAGGTCAAGGTACTTTTTTAAAAATCCCCCTTCCAATATCATATCCGCTAGGTGCCACCACGGTACATGTGCACCAAATTCCTCACTATGGTAGTTAAAGGTTAAAGACAGTGGGAGTAAAAATAAGCCATTTGATTGTATGCTGTTTACTGTATGCGGGTGATGCAGCATTAAATGCGAATGGCGAACAAGACTCTTACATAGTCAAGTTAGCGGGATATATGTAGTAAGGAAATTACATTATTATGAATGTTAACAAGTCAAAAGTAATGGTTTTTGAGAAGGAGGAAAGTAAGACAACGGGTGTAGCAATGAATTGAAACAAGTAGAAGTAGAGTTTTTGTATTTAGGATGTATGTTCGATAGAAGAGGGAAGGTTGAGAAAGAAACCGAGAAGAGGATGACAGCAGAGAATAAGGTGAACGGTGCTTTGAATTTCTAGTTGAAATATACAGTAAAACCTCGTTATTGCGGAATCCAAGCGACCGAAAAATATAAATTTCGTTATAACGAATTCCCACATACAACAATTTTTTTTCCTAATATGTATATTGTGCGCCAAGCAAAAAAAAGTACCGCGGTCTCAAAAGAGATTGCAAATGGTTTTGAATAAGTCCCCATTGTCGGTTTATATGGATGCTACGTAATAAGACATTCAGCAAACAAAGGAAGTTACGAGTATTTAAAACTAATGTCCCTGAGGAATCTGAAACTTTTTTCTAAAATTAATTTCACTTAAATTACATAGGTACGTATGCCGTAAAACACGTACAGTAAAACATCGATCTCTTAAAATTGTATAATTTATTTCCCTTGTTTAGTTTTGTATTTAATTAACTCAGTTATTTGACTCAAAATACAAATCTTGGATGATAATTTTGGTGACAGAAAATGCCGCGAACGCCGCGCCGCGCAGGTAGTTCTGGCCTTCGAAAATGCCGTACACAATGCAATCAATGTAAATATTCAAATATAATATGAAAAGTGATAAAAGTTTATGGTAATAGTGAAAATGAAAAATTCTGATAATATTGGGTGTAATAAATGATCGTGGAGGCGCTCACAGTACAAAGCGGCCGTACACAGGCGCGACGCGCGCGACTTTGTGCCCTGCGACGCGGCGGCTTGTAGGGTTATTTCCGCGTGTTTGCGTGAAAAACAATCTGCGCAATATTATTATTTTGTTTGAACAAACTTTTTTTTGTTGTTGTACATATTAAGATATGCATAATTTGTATGAAAAATTTGACGTGATTCTAGAGGCCTATATACACACCTGCTGAATTCTAACTTTTTTTGACAATCAAATATGTCTACCGAGGCAAAACAAGCAGTATACAATGGAATTCTGGTACCAACACTGATGTATGGAAGCGAAGCCTGGAGCTGGCAGAAGAGGAACGAAAGTAGATTGAATGCAGTGGAGATGAGATCCCTTAGACGTATGTGTGGCAAATCAATTTATGATAGAGTAAAGAATGCAGAAATTAGGAATGAATGTAAAGCTGATATTAGCATAATTACTAGAATTAAAAAAGGGTTGCTCAGATGGTTTGGGCATGTTGAGCAAATAAATGAGGAAGGAATGGTAAGAAAGATATATAATGCAAGTGTTGATGGCACCAGAAAGAGAGGGCGACCGCGGAAGACGTGGCGTGACCAGATTAACCAGATACTGGAAGATGGTATGCAAGTGTTGACGGTGCCAGAAAATGAGGTCAACAGCGGAAAGACGTGGTATTACCAGATTAACCAGATACAGTAAGATGGTCCTGTTATAAGACTCAACAATTGTCGAGCTTGCATGCGAAGATGTATGAATGTGGATGAGGCAAGTGTTATGTGCCAGAACAGAAAAGTGTGGCGTTCTATCCTCTCTGCCTACCCCATGGGGCAACGGCATGAAGGCAAGTAAAAAAATGTTGAACTACCTAATTTAAGAATTAAAGACGATCAATCGAATATCTCTCCTAACACGACTTCTTCAACTTCTTGATTCCTTAAATATAACTTAAGTATAACTTCTAAAATCATATCCAAATTTTTCATACTAAAAAATTAAATGTTTTCAATTTTTGAGTTTGAGAAGTTGAAAGCCATGACACAAATTTTGATTGAAAGCCATGACACAAAAAAATAATATCAACAAAGATTTGTGGTAAATCATTATTTTCATATTCACGACCAACACAATCGATGTGTGCTATTTTCTACTCTGACAGACGAAAACTTAAAAATTAATTTGAAAAGGTCGACAATTATATCTTCGCCCCTTTCTATGATAACTTTTCACTCTAGAAATATGCATTTACATAAAAACGTGAATGTTTACTTCTTAGTGCATGTAGTTTACCTATTAGATACGTCTTGATAGAGCGCAATCAAATCACAGAATACCTCGAATTTAAAACATGTGAAGTGAATTTCCAGCCTGAACTCTTTAGACATGGTCACAGTAAATGAAAATTTAAAAACTTTAAAACAGGGCATTCACTTGTTGTGCAATGACACTGATGCAAACTTTACAAAAACTAAAAATTATTAAAATAGTGAAAAAAATTCACATAATCTGTATATCAAAATTACATCACAAAATACGAATAGGTCTGAATGTCCACTTTTATTATACAAATACAAAAATAATATATTTATGTAACAAAAAATTACAAAATTCATGCATTAATCTACTTGCCAACAACTACATTTTATGTAACAGAACACATACAGAAAGTAACACTGATGAATATTAATTTAAAAACATAATGCTGTAATGTTAAGATGTGCACAAAAGTTGTACCTGTTTCGCCTTCTCCATATTCAGCCATGGAGTCTGTATCACTTTCTAGGCCGGGCTTGTTTACACTACTCACCGAGTGCCTAGACTTGTTGTCCAGCCTGAAATATTGAACGATAAAAATATTACAGTAAATTTGTCAGAAATAAAATATGATTATTTTAATATACAATGCAATTTTTAAGCAATCGAGAATCCACATGCCGTTTATTTTAGAATATTGTGGCTGTATATATAATAAAGCCTTTGTGACATTTAGTACATTCTGAGATAAACAAATAAAACTGTTTTAAAAAATAATTGCAAAGACTAGATTTATAAAAATATTTTAAATAATTACTAGGCAATCTTTCCAGATAAACACCACTATATTTTTTAGTTTATGTCCATTATTTATATGAAAAATTGACATTTTCTCATGTTTTGGGCACATGGGTTTAATTCTTTGCATACTTTCGGCTTGATTTCGGCACATAGGCTTTATTCTATACTGACCTGTGGCCACAAAATGTATGTTGCGTAAGGAGAAAATATTATGTAGCTATTACTGGAGATACAATTTACAAGTTGAAGGAGATATACAACGACTTTAGCTTAGGTTACTATAGAAAGTATGTTCTGCAGGGGTGGGCAGAGTTTTCATCAATGATGTTTAAGTCACCGGCATTTAGCTGACCCTATGTCGATAAACATGTTTACATCATATTTGCGTTCTCTTAAGTTATTTTATTGCATCTTTCAATAAAATAAACTTGCTACAGGTTTTAAAAAGATTGCTATTTTTCTTTATTTAAACGATAGTTGAATTACAAAGATGAGTAGCTTGTTGGCGTTTGTTGTTGTTGTGGTTATGATTCTCGCCTAGTGATTCAATATTCTTAGTATTTGAAAACACTATGAACATTGATGTGATAGGTATACCGTGTTCGAATCTATATTTAAAAATAAATCTAGAAGACAATAATTACACAAATCACCATTGCATGTCAAATAAAATTAGTAACTTTCAGGAAAATGAGTTAATGTCAAGGACATTGTTACTATACAGCGTCGACTGACGTGACTTCATCACCAGGACTGGGAATGTTCTCTCATTGCCTCTTTTTGAAACTCCTTTCTTCGTCTGACTCCAAATTCAGACATTTACAACAAAAAAAACAAGTGATCGGACTATTTAAATACCCCGACCGAAAGTTAAAGAAACGTAATCGAAAAAAGGATGATGATCCTTATAAGTGATCGCTTTAAGCTCTCTTTAAGTGCTTATGTTTGGATTTTGTAAGATGAAGGACTTCATAGTAAAGTCTCAAGGAATAGTAACTTGACCAGCTTTGTGTGTTTGTGGAAGGTCTGGCCTTTCCCCTGAATAATCCAACTTGTACTGGATATTTCATAGGCGTATAATTTATTCCGAAGGAGAAAATATCGGTTTAAGAAGTGCACCAAGATGGGTTGTATATAATCGGCCTCCATTGTTATATGTCAGGAAGAATATTTTCACCATTGTCTGATGCTTCCTCTATTGTTGGCGTTTTCCATCTTTTAAAAATGTTATTTCCAATACACCAGGTATTGAATAAAATTTTCTTCCAGATTCTATACTTTACTCCGGCATTGTTTAATAAGAACACATCCTGTCCAGATCTATTTTTTTTTTTAGTTTATTGGCATGCTGTTACGGTGCTTCCTTATACGTCGAGTTGACTAAATCATAAATCTTTTTCTCATGTTTTTAACACCCAAAGGTAAGAAAAGTCTTTGCGACTGTCTGCCTCTATGATAGACTTACATAAATAAGAGTTCTTCAAACTTATCTTCGGCGTCTCACATCGTCGGTGCTACTGCAATACCGCATAACCAACAGTGGCTAAAACCGCGTAACTTTGTAGTGACCAATTTTACAGGAGAGAAAAAACATAATATTTTCGTTATTACTACATCTTTGGCCGACTGAACTATAAAATGTCTATGAATTTATGTACTTTAGCGTCTATTAGGGTTCTTAAGTTGTTAAAATCACTTGTCGATTAAAAAATACATTTTCGCGCTATTGCATCTTCAAATATGGGCTCGCAGTTGCGCATTTTCAATAGTTACACGTAATTACAAAAATGATAAAAAAAAAAAAAATGTATTATAAGGATCATTTATTACTTAAATTAATGTAATTTGACAAAAATTATGTCAGATAAATCAGTCTCAAAATTACAATCATTATAAACTACAATCCTGTTATCTTAAGAGTTAGAACTGTTATCTAATGACACAGCCACATGATAAAAAAACATAAAAATAAACTGTAGAAAAAAAACTCAAAAATTCGAATTATTATAATCCAAAAATAATAATTAAACTATAGCAAAATTTAGTAACATCAATTAAAATAGAAACATCAATTATAATATGAACTTAATTCAATATAAATGAGATCTCACATTTTGAAATAAAAACTTGCATATTTTTTTTAAAAAGGTAAACTACCATAATGTGGTGGCAATCGCTAGGAATAACACTCTTTAATTGTTGTAAATGCTCATATTTACTCTCCAATATAGGCAATCTAGCAGAATAAATAAATGGTACATCGTTTATCAATGTTAAAATATTCTTTGGTTTTCGAGGTAGTGGACTAAATTCATCTTTAAAATGTTTTTTAAACCGATAGAACCAAAAAAATTATATTTCAATATTCGTAAATCTACTACACAGTGATTGCCAGAAATGCGCCCAGGCCTTATAGAGTCATAAAATTGGTACTCTTTGACGTTGTAGTATTTGAAAAGGTATGATCAGGTTGTAAAAAAGTTTTTTTCTGGCCTCGTTAGTCAAAGCAGCATATTGCGATGGCAAGAAAATTTCAATATTTTTGAGTTTTCTTTCAACAAGTGAATGGGCCGAATCTACCACCGTGTGCCCTTTTTCGAGGAATTTTTGTGTAATTGTAACATGTTTGTCCATTGCTAGTCTAAGAAGAGGATTAGAAACAAAAGCGTTTCTGTTTTGAGTAGTGCATTCGCCAGTCCATATAACTACATCTTTAAGATTTTTGTCAAATAATGTACGAAAAATGAGGTACAAGTTGTAGCTTTCAGATCAAAGGCTGTTTCGTCAAACTAATAACAAGTAATGTGATCTGTACCTAGATTATAAAGAGTGAAATTATGTACAGCTAACTTGGTCTTAAAATATGGCGCACTAGTCGACAGAGAAGGACATAGTTTTAAAGCTTGCAAATCAGCAGTTATGTTTTGCCAGTTCTTTGTTTTTTCAGATCGAGGCAAGATTTTCAGTTGGATATGGCGCTGGTAATCTTCCTCTCGAACGTTACCTGCCTTGTATGAACAGCAATAGTCACAAGCATCTTTTTAGTTTGAAACAAGGCGATATTTTGCTCCATAAGTATGTCAAAAAAGAGCTTTCTTGAAGCTACTGACTTAGATGCTGACAAGGCATACTCGACATATAAGTTATACAGTTGTGAGTCTAATTGTATTATAGGTTTCACGTATTGTTTTGTGTTTGTTTGGTGACAATAATGTGATGGTAATTTGGGCAATAAAGCTAGGTAACTTTTTACAGAATCTCGTTTAGAAGTAGCCAAATTTGGAGTCAAATTGGTAAGAACAGAATTATCGCTGTTCCACAAAGCCAGTAGCGAACAGTCCACTCCTTTATAGCTAGTGTCGCCAGAAATGTTTTCCGTAAATGAATTAAGATCGTTAGATACCAAGTCCAATTTCTTAAAATAAAAAATGTTTATATACACAAACCACAAATAAAATGACCACTTGTTCTATGGCATGAGGCACAGGTACGCGGTTTTAGAGTTACATTCTAGTGTAAGAGTTGCTCCCGCGGTTTTGGTTTGTGTCGTTTCAAGCTTTTTGAATGGATGACGCGCTGATCTGACCACACGGGGCGAAGCCAATCGCTATCAAGAACCTATACGCGCAAAATCTCAATTTTGATTTTTTTGCAGTTCCGCGGCATCGACCACTGTTGGTTCCGCGGTATTGCAGTATCAACGACGATATGACATTTACGTAAAATCTTCTTTTGGTGAATGTAAACTTTTTTTTGCGTATTGATTTGCAAAAAAACTTCTTATCAATGTAAGTAATATGATTAACTTTTTCGTCACTCAAACAACACTCCAAATGGCAATAAACGTGAACTGTCAAAATCAGTATCCTATGTGCTAAAAAGAGCAAAGACAAAACACATTCAAAACATCTTATGTGACACTCGTCACATAGGATTAATTTGGATGCACGATTTAGGATGCTCGCACATAGGCTTTATTTAATATAGCTCTCATTTAGGCCTAGTAAATTATTTTTACAAGGGCTTTTTGTCGATGATAGAGAAAAAAACACGCATCGAATGGTATCAATAACTCATTTTCACCAAAAACGTCACATAGGCTTTATTATATACAGCGATGATAGGTAAATGATTATTATATCATTTAAAATCAACCATTCAAAATTACTACAGTAAAAGCTCGTTAATACAAACAACTATAATTCGAAATTTGGTATAATTTGAAAAATTTAATCATACTTTATCCCCCTCAAATGAATTTTCTTACAAAATGCTTCCTAAAATTTGAAAAAATTTCAGATAAAATTATGAAATTTGACACAAAGTCATTTGTGTAAATGTTAACATTTGCTAGTGTTTTTTATACCTGCACTGACAGGAATGACCGCTCAGGGCCCTCACAGGGCTTTGATCATCTGCATGACGGTAATAAAAGTCATAAAAACATCCCCAAGGAGGCAGGCACGCAGGCCAGTTAGGGATGTTTTATGACTCCCGTTTTATGATATCCCGCCAAAAGACAATATTATTTTAAGTTTTATCATCTTGCACACCAGTTTTAAAGTTTTAAATTGTTACATCTTTGTGTTTTACTAAAATTGAAAATATATTCTTATAGTCGTATCCCGCGAAAACATTTTGTCATAGACTCTTTTTTGTGCTTTTATCTGTGATTTCCTTGTAAACTTTCGAAATCTTAGTCTTTATTTACATATATTTTGTATTATTAGGTAAGTGTGAAGAATATTAGATATTTAATTGCATTCACGTGTTAGATTTTAGTTATTTTCGCATTTTATTTTGGCTAGTGTTTTGTTTCAAATGAAAATGGTGTCAGTTCGCAGTGCATACAAAACGTTAACTATTTCGATGAAAATGGATTTGATTAAAAATGTGGACAGGAAAATTTTTGAGAAGATTGTGAAGGGCAAGATTGCGAAAAAATATGGTATCGCAAATTTGACTGTTTCAACAATTCTAAAAAATCACGCCAAATTTGAAAAGCGCAGTGAAGTGATGTACAATATTTGCTGTTTTCATTTTTTCTGTTTTAAAATTAAATTGATGGCTCAAGATCACATATCAAGGTAATTTATTTTAATTTTATTGAAAGAACTGACAAAAATTAATGCAACATTGGCCAAGTAAATGTGTTTAAAAATACATGTTAAAAAATGGATTTGTCTGTACACCTGGAAATGTTTATAAAGTGTGTTGATGGTTTAAAAACTTCCTACTAATTCTACTTCCCTAATTTGAAAATCAATTTTTTTTTTGAATTTCAGTCTCCTGAATTTCGTATTAAAGAGCTTTTACTTACTGTACTTTTCTTCAATGTATGTATGTATTTCAAAAGTTAGGAAACATTTTAAGATACCAAAGCAATATAAAAATATCCAATATTTTCAAAAAATATTAATGGTAGGTAAATAGGTAGGTAGGTAAAAAAAAACAATAAAAACTTAAAACATTGGATGTGAGGTAGGCTGTTTTTAATGGAGGCATACAGAAATGTCTATTAAGAAACTTACGGTTGCGAGTATTCATGGAAACCTCCTTCATCGGGATAATCACGCCTTCCATTGGCCAACTCACGATCGTGAACATCATACTTGCCACCACGATTACGCTTTATTACACAGACAATGATAAGAACAAACAGGAGAATCGCTATTGCCAACATCATTCCAATGAACCATCCTGCAGTTGCAACATTTTCTTTTGGCTGAATTATTGGCCCTTCTGTAATAAATTTTTTATTTGCATCATTACATGATATTGAAAAAAAAGTTTTTTTATTCTTAAAATAGAGATGCGAACATTGAATACGTATCGCATCAATATTTTTACCATTTTCAAAATAAGCTAAACACTTGTGATATGAAAATGGGACTAACTTGTTGGTGCATTGGAACGGGGCTCGAACCACTGACCACTGGAGTCACGATCATAACACCAACAAGCTACTCAGATTAGTTAATTGACAATAATTTTATGAAAACCAGAATAGAAAAATAATACCGTACCTATTCCAGAGGTATCTACTTCACGAGAATCACTTTCAGCCATGTGATCGCCATCAACTGCAACAGCTCTTACTTCGTAAACTTCTCCTGGTAGAAGTCCCCTAAGAACTATTGCATCGTCATTCATTTCTGGTTCGGTGGATATGAATATTGGTTCACCCTTAATTCTGTATTTCACAAAGAAGTGCGAACCGGGACGACCGTCCAAGTGGGGAAGCCAAGTAACACGAATGTTGGCCAAGCCATTGGATGCAGGGAGAGTGGTAACCCTGAAGTCCGGGATATCTGGCATTACGGGCAATCCTGATCTTGTCCTTCGATCGATAAAGGTTTCTTCACCTTCGCCAGCACGAGTCGTAGCTCGAATAATTAGTCGATAATTAGTATTGGGTTTCAATCCAGCAAGTTTTGCTCTCGTCTGACGATAATCGGTAATGTGAGGTTCTCTTTCTAGTAGGGGTCCCAGTTCGGTCTTCTTGAGTTCCTGATAATAAATTTTGTACCCTGTCAAAATTCCATTTGGCTGGTCGGGTTTTTTCCAAACAATATATAATGCTGAAGTACCCATCGGATAAGCATCCAGCGACATTACTGTCCCCGGTACACCTTCTGGTGTCTCAAAACTGAGGGTATTACTGGGTGGTCCATTGAAACGTCCATTGTAAACCAAAACGCGGGCATAATTTTTGGAATGAGGGACAAACTTAGTAACCAAAGCTCTGAATGCATCTCCCTTTACAAGAATTTCTCTCATATTGTCTTCTTTGCCTTTATCAGTCCAGGTTTGTATTTTATATCCCTTGAAGTGGCCCCTCACAGATTCTGGAGGAACTGGATTCCAACTCAAAAGTGCAGAAGTACTTCCTGTCACTTGAACTAGTGTAAAGTTACTTGGTGCTTCCAGAGGACTGTCTTCACCAGAGTAACCTATCACTTCAACGGGAGTTACATTGGATTCTCCTTTTTCATTCATTGCAACAACCTTTATCTTGTAAGGTTGGAATGTTGGCTGGTCACGAATAAGGAATTCAGATTCTCGCCAGTTGAAAATATCTTCAGTGTTCCAATCTTCTCCAGAAATATTACGTTTCCAAAAAACTCTGTATTGGAATCTCGGAGCATTGTGATCAATTTCAAGCATTGGCTGAAATGTTTTTAATATTAAATTATTTAGTGCAACTTTAATGAGTAGCAGGGAACCACTAAAGATGGCTGCTGAAATGTCTAGCCTACTTTTTTGAGAATATGAAATCTATCATTCTAACTAGTGTTGCACCGAAAGTGGGCTCTGCCGAATGTCGAATTCGGCCGAATGTTCGGTTTAAATATGTGCTGAACCCGAAATTCGGTTAAATTTTGCGCACTTTTGCCCGATGACCAGGTCAGTTCGCCATCACGAAAATACGTGTAATTGTTTATTGACTCGGAGTTTTTTATTTAACTAAGTGGCACAACGTAGTTCTGGATAGTTGTTATAGAATAATATATAATAAAATTGATTATCTTATTAAAGCATATTATTATTGATACTTGAAGTGGTTTCTTTTCTAGAGAATAAAAAACATGATCTATTCATACATTACCTATTTACTTATAAATCAACATTTTGTCTAGATTTCATTTTAAATTAAATTTCTTTAACTTTTCCATTTCTTATTTAAATCCTACTTATTTAATATTTACAAATCCAGCCTTGTAATATTTACAAGTTTAGATGGTTGGATGATTGTCAATCACGCTAGAACAACTAAACAGATCTGGATGAAATTTGGCACAGAGAAAGATTATTGGAAAAGAACAAAGAATACTTTTTGTCCCAGTAATAGATTTCTGTAGGATGAAATCGAAGTCTACGCGAACGAGTCCGCTGGCAAAGATAGTTAATTAAAAAACTACCGAAGTTCGGTAGATTTAAACGAAGTTCGGCAGATTTAAACGATATTTGGCCGAAGACGAAGTTCGGTAAATGTTGCCGAAGTTCGGCTATACCGAATGTGAAACGAATTTCGGTGCATTTCTAATTCTAACTTTAACAAGAACATTGTCAATGAAATCAAATTCCTAACATTCTCAAGATCCGTAGGTATAGACTTGATTAAGCATAATGGATTTAACATTTCAATAATACGATATATTTAATTTAGATTATAATGTTGGTTACAATGACATTAGAAAATCTATGTTGTTCAGTAAAAACAAAAATCCAGTATGTGCATATACAGTTCAGGTTTTCCTTTGAATATTATTTTTTAACTCCATTATAACGAAATATGTTAACAACTTTGAAGCAAAAATTTTCTTCAATTCATAACTAGAAACTTTCTTAAATACTTGATAAACATTCTTAAGATTTTTAATACTGTCCTTCTTCAGAAGTTTCAGAAGCCCCCAACATCTCTACACCATCCATACTGGCCTTATCTAACTTTTAGATCATCTTTTTAACAGTTATTCGTATCATTACATGATTTACCATCAAAGTAAACCTCTCTTAGTCATCCCCAACACCTATTGAGCCTGTTAGACTAAGACATTTAGAAACACAAAACATGACCAATACAAATAAAAAAAGTCTATAGATGGGAAGTGACATGCTTGTTTGATCTAACAGTTAGACTCTCACCAAGTGGCCAAGTGGTTAGTGGCTTGAGTTTTGCCCCGGAGACCTTGAAATAAATATACAGCCAAGGGATACATGCATTAGGTTACATATAAAAAGAATAATGCATTTACCAGAAATTCCTCCAAATTTTGAAAGAGCCTACATTGCGTCTTACTTGGAATTCTTCTATTATCCAGCCATAGTTTCTCCTCCCTTATATGGGGTGGAGGCTAAACCAAGAACTAATCCACAAAGTCGAGGCTTTTGAGATGTGGCTCTATAGACGCATATTGAATGTTTCCTGTGTGGGTGGATGTAGTGACAAATGTTGATGTCCTTTTTTTGGTGTATGGAAAAAAAACTGAGAAATGCTGCGGACTATCAAGTCAAGAAAACTTGAGTATCTCAGACATATTATGAGAGGACAAAAATATAGTCTAAACCAACTAATCATCTAGGGGAAATAAGTGGTAAAAGAAGCGTAGGAAGATACCACATCTCATGGCTGTGTAACTTGGGGGACTTGTGTAAGTGTAACTCGGCTGAGTTTTTATGTGCAACGGTTAATACAATCGTAATCGCCAGAATGATCGCTGACCTCTGATTGGAGATGGCACCGTTTAGAAGAAGTTTCTCCTCTTATTGTTTATTATTTTTGTAAATATGAAATTATTCTTTTTATACAATTTAATGTTTCGAAAGAAGTCATTGCATTGTGCTGTTTAAACATTTTGATTCATGTTAGTTTTTATTCAATGAAGTACATTAACTTTTATTAAAAAATTCCAAAATAAAGGAATATAAAGTTCAAGGGTTAGGACAGAGAAATCTCTAGACATCTTAAATAATCACGAAATTCAATACAAATAACTATATAAAACTTACGAAAATCGTCCAAATACAGGAAGACCACAGTACGCAAGGATCGCGTTTTAAAATTAATGTCCTTGAAAAATTGGAAAAAGAGACCTAGGATAATAGGAGTCTTCCTCCTGGGACAAGTTCTAACCCCAGATTGCTTGATCACTAGGCAAGTGTCTTAACATTAAACCAAACAAACTAATCATAAAGTACATACATATATAGAAAATAAATAAATTGAAATTATACATACAGTCCAGGAAATAATTAAGTTGTTTGGTTCAGATCCTTTCCCTTCCACTTTGTCTGGGTTTTTGAATGGAACATCAGGCTGAGTTGTGCAGACGTCAGAGTGTCCTGACGGTAGAGACATGCCGATCTTATTATAAGCCGCAACTCGGAAGGTATAATTAGCCCATGGACTCAGGAAAACATTGTACGTCATGTCAGTAGCAGGAACAGACTCGTATGCAACTTGCCAAGCGTCGGGGGTGAAGCTGGTGTTGTACTGGATGGTGTAGTACAAGATGGGAGCGCGGTTGTCTCCCATGGGATGCCACTTGATGGTTGCATCACGACTGTTGCACACAATATTGTCCAGTACAGGGGCATTGGGAACATCTGAAAAGACATATATTATGTATTTCGTTAACATATTTTCAGGTGAAAATAGCAATTTTTAACTAGCCTAACACTTAATGCACTGTCAATTGATACAATTTTTAAACTTGTAAATCTGTCTAATTTTTAACTATTGCAGTCCACTACGTTTCATTTCAATAACCATGAGTGCAAAAATATACCATAATGGTGCTTCTAATTTTTTATGCACAATGTTTGATTAACGCACTCTCAATACATATTTAAGTAATTTCAAGCACTTATACTTTATTTATTTTTGTTTGGGTATCTGTAAAAAGAACTCACATACCATTCTTACCATTGATCTTCAAAATATAAATTTATTTATATTTAAATCATATTTTAATCAAGCAGTACCTGTTAGTCACCATCAAGTGAATCATTTTAATATGATTCAAAACATGTGGTTTCCATATCTAAACCACAGCAATTTATTTTCTACAAAATTTTATTCATAATTTTAGTAATAATATGTATGACGGAATGACAAATTAATGAAACATGTTATCATTTTTAAAAATACTCCAAAGACATGAAGCTGGCCGTTGAAGAGGATGTAGGTTTTGAATATATGAGGATGAGGAAAAATATTTATTTTGTGTACTGAAACTAATCCGTTTCTGATGGACAGATGAACAAATCTGTTACCAGCCACAAATCGGATACATAAATCAATAAAAAAATTAACCTGGTTTTCAACTTTACAGAGGAAGAATTGTTTAGGGAGGAAACAATTTAATTGAAAACATTTTAACTTCAATTCTGGTGTTCTGACCACCACAGGTGGTGGGAGCATATTTTCGCAGAAAAAATATGACATATATACAGGATGCACTTATGTATATACTTTGGATTTGTTTGAATCCAGAATAATAAGTTTATACAAAATATCAACTAATTAATGCATTTTTTGTAATTAAATATTAGTATAAGGGAAATAATTATTTTAAAAAAATAATCCTAAAAATCAAGTTTTTATTATACTCCCTTTCTCATTTACTAGTGGAAACTGGTTTGGCGCTTAACCTACACGTTGGGTTTCAGTCGGCCACGCTACGAAAGGGAGTAATAAAAAATTTCCAAAAATCCAAAACTATAATCAGGTTTAGTGCCTACCAGATGGGTTGCAGTCCCTTCATACAACTTAGTAAGGTGAACTATAATTATTAATTTTTTTAACGAAAATTTGACAGATCTTCTTGATGGATAAAATTACTTAAATATGTATGTCGCCACGAGTCTGCTTGCAAAGTTTCAGCTCGATTGGATAGCGGAAAAGTTTAATTGTCCTGAAGAAGGTTGAGTCCAACCGAAACTAGTTGACAAATATATAGTGATAAAGTGGTTTAAAACATAGTATTTAATTTATTCTTAAATATCATATATTTTTTTAATTTTGCAAGATTTTTTAAATTGTCTACCTGTACGTATAATAAATGGTAATTGATAGAAGATAAAATATTTGACACACATTTTTTAAATGACAAATTGTTTGTGGTTTAAAAAATGATTGACAAAATGCATATTGTACTGTTGAATTAGTGAATATTGTTACGTGGCGTGGCTCGCTCGAAAAATGAAATGGCACAACTCGTAAAATAAATCTTTTATTATCGCTTGTACATTATCTCTAACATTTTACAATCGCTCGTAACGCAATACTCCACTATTTTTTTATTCAAACACAAAAGAACTGCTCTCTTTTGTTTTTCTACTCGGGTAAGAACCCTTCCATTTCTTCGCTATTTATTTAATCATGTTAGTTCTTATTTCAACCACCGGGCATACCGGCCCGCCGTTCTGCGCATGTAACACTTTTCTATGGAACTGTCAAATGTCAACGAACAGCTCGTTACATTTGACAGTTTAATTTTAAAAATGAATTTAATTTAATATATATTAAATTTATAATATTGTCATGAAACTGAATACAAAATAAATGTCCCCTTTCAGAATTTCGCTTTTTGATAAAAAATGTTTTGGAACATTTCAAAAGTTGAAAAAAAACTAAGCAAGCATAATATTTAAGCAAGTGAAGGATCAGTTATTTGATCAGAGGTAAGAGTAATAGTTAAGAAAAAAGCATAGATTTTTTGAATTTTCACCAACTAAAAGACTTGTTTTTGTAAAAATCTATGTTTTTTGCTTATTACTCTTAACTAGTGATAAAACAACTTTTGGTTAACTTAGATAACAATAAGTTATTTGGTCCCTTAAATTTCATTACATCATGTTGCATACTGCAGATACAGGCAATATACTTTTCTTTAATTTGAAATTCAAGGTGCCATGGATATCAATAAATTTAGAATTACGAAAAACCTTCTTTAATTGTAAATTTTCAAAATTTATACAAAAAGTAAGTTGATTTACAAAAACATTGTAATGTAAAACGCACACTCGGCAAAAACACCTCATAAATTTGTCTGATAAATGTTACGTTTATAATAAATAAAATTAGTAAAAATTATTTTAAAAATCACGAAATACAAAAACAAAAAAAATGCATAAAAATCGTGCGAAAAACAATAACGAAATATGAAAATTTGTAGTAAAAAAAGTCCACATACAACAATCAGCACATATTACTTATTTGTGACCTTCAACGAAATGTGAATTCAACTGTTAAAAATAGATCAAGAGAGATTGACATAATAAATATTTAGATCAAAAATTATACTTTCCTAAATAATTTTTACAAGATTGTAGGATACTTAAACTGTGAAAACTAAATAAACAATTTTTAAGTCTATTTTGTAAATACTTTACACATATTAGTTCTGTAGGTGATTGGAATTTGCATAAAAACAACGCGTGATATTCCTATTTGCTTGACAAATATCGCTGATATGTATATTTCCTAACACCTGGCAACATCGCAACAGATAGACAACAGTTTATTTTTGTTATTCTTTTATATTCCAATTTCATGTTTAGATCTCCTATGTAATGTTCACATGCATTTCACATAATATGTAAAATTGATAGGATTTATAACACAAGGGGTTCAGAATTATGATCATGAGGTATAACATTTTTAAGCCAAATGTGTTTGAATTTACAATAATCTACTGGAAAGTAAAACAATGATGCACTCATTTTTAAAATGACTAGGAATATTTGCACCCATTATTATCATTAGTGCAGATTCTAATACTTTAAGATAAAATACAGATACTTTGAATATTGACAAATAGTTTTGAGGTCATAGGTTTAATTTTTTATATTTAATTGGTTTAATTGATTATATTTTAAAACCCAATAATTTCCGTAATTTATGTGATTATTAAATTCTAAAAGACTCACTTTCGGCATGTACACAATATTATCAATAAGAGTAGTTAGACTTGAATGAAAGTCTACATCATTTAAATGATGTATTTTGTAAAGTCAATTATGCAAATTCATAATAATAATTGGATGATTTATATAGCGCCGTTTTTGTGAGTACTCACCTCAAGGGTACTTCAAATGGAATCTCACTACAAATTATGTTGGAAAAATATGTTTTCATTTATATGTAAGTATACATACAATCCCAATGTTTTACTGTGCCACACTTGTGTGGAACTGAGTAAATATAAATGCAATGATATACTTCATTGGCCATCAATGTTTTCGTTCTGCGAGATACACTGGTTTGATTTAATAAATACTTTTTGGAGGAAATATTTTTATTGTTCTATTAGAATGAAATTAAGAATCACAAGACATTTCTCTAGGTTAAGGATTTTTGAAAGAATACAGCGAGGAAGACATTTCACCAAGGGAACATGTTTAGACGTAATCGGAATGATTAGAAAGCTGCCACTTCACTTCCTTGTTAAGAATCATTGCTGACTAAATGTAATAAAAATGTTTAGCAATATTATTCACTATTAATGGGGAGAATCAAAAGAACTTTGTTTAAAAGAATGAAATATGAAGGGTAAAGCAGTAAGTTATTAATTAATTCACAGCAATTTCTGTTAAAAAAAATGCCAATTATTCAAAATATAATTCACCGCCTGGAATTCTCCGTGAACGTCGAACCTTGGCAGTTACCTTATCTGCAAAAGGATGTTATTCACACTTCATTATTAATACAGTGGCCATTCTTTGAAGTGTACCGCTTCTTCAAATTATATATTCCAAGCACAGACTCTGTGTGCCTGGACATAAAGCTTATTTATTTTGACAAAGTACTGTTACTAATACATACTAACACGATCAATTTACATGTATGTGCAGTAAAACCCCGTTAATTCAAACCCCGATAATTCGAAATTTTTCATAATACAAAATTCTTAAACCCAAAATGTTAATTTCGTATTTGATTAACTCCTATTGGAAAAGCCCGGTAAATGGCAATTTGAAATAATTTTTAGACCCTTGTATTGTGAATTAATATATTTTAAGTCACAGTGTTCCTGTTGATAAAATGTTTCATTTTCTTTGAAAGAAGTTATTGCTGACTTATTTTATTATTTCATGTATTTATGAATGATTTCATTTCTAATAGCTGGGCTGTCAGTCTGGGTCGGAAAAAGGCAGAATAGAAATATAAAATCAAGCGAACGTTGAAGAATTGGAAAAAATTATTAGATTTTATTTCGCATGTGAGAACAGCAAATATGTCAATATCAAGTTCTTTAGTAATGGAAATGGTGCAATTTTTGCATTAGCATAATATATTGCATTTTTAAAATAATTTCTCTAATTATACCTACACTTTTTCAAAAAAAATTTAAGGCACTTTTTAGCTCCATAAATTTCATATTAATGGGGTTCTGCGTGATTCAAAATGTTTTTGGGGTCCCTTGAATTTCGATTTTAAAAAGTTCTACTGTATATCACATAATTGTAGAAAATAATATTTTTACACTTCAAGTTAATTATTATATTTTTCAAATGAAAAAAACAAATATAAACATTAGCTTTGATTGGTTTGCGAAACGTTATTTATTACCATACCAATGCTAAAAATCAGTATATGTCAAAAACAACTGATTTAGGATTTCGACTTTTACTGAATATAATATAATACTATTATAGGTGTACATAAAAATAATATATTTAGCAGGCGCGTGCAATGGGGACAAGAAGCATGACTTTTATTTAACTGTATATTTGGGAAAAGAATATCGAAATTAAATATTTATCTGGCAGAATATTATTAAATATTAAAATCTGAATAAAATTTTAATTATTCTGATTTGAATATTCTGAGATATATCTCTTATTTCGGTTTCATTTCAAAATATATGCTTAGAAAAAGGTCATGCTTCTTGTTCCCACTGCACGCCCCTGATATTTAGTATTCATATTTGCAATTTAGCAAAGGATAATTTCATCCAGCAGTAAGATAAGGACACTAAGGTCTGGTTGTTTGATCAGTAGTAATAGTTAAGAAAACCATAGATTTTGCATTTTCCTCCTATTTTAACCATAGATTTTGCATTTTCCTCCTAAACAACCTTTTTTTGCAAAAATCTATGTTTTTCTTAATTATTGCATATTTTTTAACCTAACTGTAGCACTACTACCACGTTGACATTGAAGGATAGGTGGATGGATGAGAGAGACCATAATCCACATCAACATTCAGGATGTATATAAATAAATATAAATAAAATATTCAGGACTGCTTATAAAAATTATGGCAACTTTTGAGCTCACCTGGCATCAAGGGTTTGAGCTTGTGAAGAGATCATAAAAAGCTTTTCTCTACAAAGAGAATGGTTGCCCGTGTATTGAGATTGTAATTTAGCATTCCCCCTTTTCATAAAGATTGTTTTACGCAAAGTACAAAAGCAATGAAAAAACATGATGTAAAGTTGCCTGATTTAACCCATTCAACACAGTAGGAAAAATGACCCATTGGCCTACCTCATGTCTAAATCAGGCACCTAAGAAGTTATTGTGAAAAATGTTCTTAGGTTTTCACGGCCACTCAGAATCTTCAAGTTTGTGTTTACTGGGGTATTATGCCGTGTTGTTACGACCTTTCGGGCCGACGTTTCAAGACAACACATCAGCCCTGATGATGGACCCTGCAATGGGATCCGAAACGTCGGCCCGAAAGGTCGTAACAACACGGCATAATACCCCAGTAAACACAAACTTGAAAAAAGTTATTGTGATTTCACAAAATACAAAAAATAATATTTTGTACTTTTTTATACATTTGAATTTTTCTACTTGAAACATATTTCCTAATTTTCAGTACAAATACATTAGGAAAGTGATTCCAATTCTAAAATTGAATTTAAAACATTCTATTACCAATTCTAAATAAATAGGATAGATTAAATATAGCAACTAGCAGGCAGCTGGGGACTTATTGCATTAAAGTAGAATTAGAGTATTAAATTTACAGAAACGTACCTTGTACGGTGAGTGTGGCTTGGGCAGTAGCCTGGTCTAAATCTGTTTTGGCAACACAGGTATAGACCCCAGAGTCCAATTCAGTAGTTTTCGTTATAGTTAAGGAGTAATCATTTGTTTTTATGAAACGTGGTTCAGCTTCAAAGTCAATCGGTTGTCCGTTATTTAACCATTCAATTTCTAACTCCAAACTGGCGTCTGTGACGGCATTACAACGGAAGGTAGCTTGAGTTCCAGCTGCCACTTCGTAGTCTTCTGGCTCATCTGTTATCTTTGTGTGCTCTGAAAATAAAGTGTATAGAGGCATAAATTAGGAATAAAATGAATAGGATACATAGCAATACAAATACAAAAAATTACTATCCTATTAACCATTCTATCCTCTCTGTCATCTCTAGGCTTCAAGTAGAAGAGTAAATTTGCAAGAGTAATCCTAGTATATATGTGTTTAGTTTAGGAAAACTACAATTAAAAAATCATTATTCGAAATTTATGGTAATTTTTCCCCTAAAAACAAATTACTGAAACAATCAAACATCTGCAGTATAAATATTGAAATTCGAAAAATTGCACTCAAATTCTGCAAAGGACGAATCAATCAGTAACAGACCTTAAGCTTACATTACCCTAAATTCTTGTCTATAAGCCGGACTCGTATATAAGCCGTAGACCAAAAACCATAAGAATTTTAAAATAAAAATCTTATCATAGATAAGCCCGACTCATGGATAAGCCGAACTTACTATAACTAAGCCCCGTCGCATATTGAATCCAGCTTGCAGCCACGCACGGTGCGTTCGCACGCTTTTTACGAACAAAATCGTCCACGAAATGTCATCTACGCATGCACGTGACCCGTTGTGGTCACAGACTGGGTTCAATATGCGACGGGGCTAATAAGAAGGAGGAAGATCAGTTTAAGAGATATTGGCGTCCCTCTCACTCCCCCACATGGAACGATTGGAACGGTCAGAGTGCATTGTTTCTACTTTGGGCATTGTCGAGTTAACACGTGCGCGTAGCGATTGAATACATAACCTCTATAAATAAAAAGAAATTTAAATTGTGATACCTTATTAAAATGAATTTAAATTGTAATGATGTATAGAAGACTCGAAAATCTTATCCTAATCATCGAAAACTTGAAGCGGTGAGCTATGCCAAAGAGTATGGCAATGCAGCGGCGGCTAAAGAGTTTGGAACAGATGAGTCAAACTTCCGGCGATGGAAAAAACAAAAGCCTGTTATTAAAGCAATGCACATAATTTTTTAATAAAAAATAATTTTTAAAAATGTACAAGTTTTTTTAATAAAATTGATTTTGTGTATAAGCCGGACTTATGTATAAGCCGATATTCTATTTTTGCATTTTCACAACTTTTTTTCTTAGATAAGCCGCGGCTTATAGACAAGAACTTAGGGTAATCCACATTAACCCCCTGGTGCCCGCGGGGTAGTAAAATTGTATGTATTATAAAGAGGCTATTGCCATGTGTGTTTCAAATTTGCCATCATCGCAAAAGCTTTATTTATTAGTTAAACAATAAAAATAAGAACCCTCGTGAGTATATTCAGAAATTGAACTTTTATTTTTTAAATTTAAATTTTTATTAGATTTTTTACTTTATTTGTGCGAGTATGGTTTGATTAAGAGCTGTTTTTGGTCACCACTTGCAATAATTAATAGTTTAATCAAGTATAATCCCAGCACATTGACTCTATCTTTCACAGATACTTGATGAGACGGTTGATGCCACCTTATTTCGTTTTATCATTGCATTTTCTCATTTATTCTTTTGTAATGAATTGCATGTTCAATTGGGTATTTCCATTTTAGTAAGTAGTTATCTAGAATATCAATTTAGCTTACATCAATAAATTATTTTTGGAAGTTTTTCTACTTTGAAATGAATTAGTAATATATTGTTCACACTATACTAAATAATGAAAATTAATAATAAAGTACATAATTACTTTTAATTTCAGAACTAAATGAAACCAGAGCATAATGTTAAGTTAAGTTTTTGGGACAAAGACATACGTTTGACATCAAGAGTCCCATTGGCAGAAGTAGAACCAAATTTATTAATAGCATAACAGGTGTAGAGGCCAGCATCGCTGTATGTGACATCTCGAATATGTAGATCTCCCTTATCATCTCCTGAGTAACGTCCCCCTGTGAGCTCCAATCCACCACGCAGCCATTTTACCAAGGGCTTGGGCGCACCAAACACTCTACATACCAGGGTCTCACTGTGCCCATCCACAGTTATCACATCTCTTGGTGGCTCTGTAATCTCGGGAGCCAAAGCTGGAGGACAACAAATAGAATTAGTGCTCAAATAATGCAGTGGGGCCTCAACATATTTTCCAAGAAGTAGCCAATTGAAAGTGCCTGAGTGAAAAAATATATTAAAGGCCTGCATTCAATGCTAGTATAGTAAAACCCCGTTAATTCGAACACCGATAATTCAAAATTTTTAAAACCCACAAGCCCCAAAATGTTAATTTCATAGTAAATTAACCCCGATAATTTGAAATACTCTGGTAATTCTTAATTCGAAATAATTTTCATCTCTTGCGCCACAAATCAATATATTTTAGTACATATACTTAATTCGAAATTTATTTGAAATTTGACAAAATTGAAAAACATATTTTGATTTTTTTCATAAGTGAGAGGAAGAAATATGTTAATATCAGGTACTTGATGAACATAAATGTCGCGATCTTTGTATTAGCTCAAGGCGCCATAGTACATGATTCAAGTTTATGCAGTCTGGAGAGTCAATTTAGTGTAAAGTTTTTGAATCTTATTGCCAAAATTACAGCTAACCATGCATTCAATCAATTTTGTTATGAAAGGTCCATTCATTCTTAAAGCATTTGATTAAAAAAAGTCAACAAAATACTTTGTTATTATCACAAATAAAATATAAACCCGAAGCCCTATTTAATCTTTCTAGCAATAGAGTTACAGTTGCCGGCAAACTTGTTGAAATTTTTTGGCGTAGTGGAGGAATGCGCAAAATTTGGGTCTCTTTGGTGGAATGGTACATGCGCAAACTTCCCCCCACTATGCCGTAAAATTTCAAGATGTTTGCCGGCTACTGTATCTTTGGTACACTTTTTCTCGAAATATTTCCACGTAAAGACCATGTATTTTTTAATAAATTGAATAAAAAAAGTTCAAACAGAAAGTTTGGGGGAAAATACATTATTATTTTTGGGTAGGTTGTTAAGTACAACGCTTACAAAAAGATAAAAATTCACGTTCCGTCTCCTATATTGCAGCATCCAAAAAACCGTAAATAGATTGAATTTTTTGATTAAATTTTACATTTGTATTAGATAATTTCATTGTCATTAATACAAAAATATTCAAAAAAATATACCTCATGCCCAAAAATTTAAAAAAATTCAATAACAGATCCCATAAAAAGTGAACAAAAATATCCTCTCAGACGTCGGCCGAACGCCGGTATGTGAACACCGGCAGGCTGTTTTCCCGCGATTCTATATAAATTATATCTCAAATGCGTCGTAAACATTATGCAAATGTGAGAAAACGAAAGTTACTAATGCAAGGAATTGGTTTTACAAATAGCATTCCGAAAGAACATAGCTTAAACTTTTTAAAGAATGATTCAAATATTTATATTTGAAACGTTCAAACGGTTCAAACTACGCCGACATGGAAATAGTGATGGGATCATTTCAATCGGCATTTTTGTTCAGTACCGCACAATTATTTTTTGACTGCATTTTTTTGAGTGAAATGGATATTGAATTATGTGCGATTTAGAATCTTCGATTAGTAAAAATATGACAGGGAAAAAATTATAGATACCTTTTAATTAAATTTTTTTCGCTAATTTTAAGGAATGAATATACTAAAAGCCAATCTCTGTCATGTTACACTGTGTACCTGGGCATTTTATTTCCATAATGGAACAATTTAAACATTAAAAAAATAACAAAACATTGAGATTAAGTACATTTAATCATACTACAAATTACTTTTATAAATTTCACCACTTGTTTTAACGCCGTTATCACCATTGCCCGATGGTCTGTGTGACTTATAAAATAGCCAGTGCATCTTTCAATACACAATTTTATATTTAAATGGAAATCCACTTACTTTTTGAAAAAAATGAACGTATGGAAATAATAGAAAGACGAATTGTTTATTTTCAACACATTTTTGAGAAACTAAAATTGGTTCTCACTGTAACCAATATGGATGCACTCTAATAAAGATTTATATTAACAAAGAAGTTAGTAATTACTTAAATGTTTAAAATGAAATGTCGCTTTATCTGCGGTCGTTCTCTATTGTTGTGACAAACGCAATGTCACTTTATCTGTGGTCATTCTCTATTGTTGTGACAAACTAAACTGCGATGGCTCGCCGTTTATAGACGAAAAATATTCTCAAATATTTTAGTTTTTTTATGTAAGTGCGTCCCACCGATTATTAATTTATCCTCCGGCTGTTAAGGAACCGTTTATATGCTCCATTTTTGTCGTCCATCGTAATATATTAATTACTCCAACCAATGTCGTACGTTTCTGCATTTGGATGATGATTTCTATTTGTATACAATAATTTTGTCATGATGCCCGTTAAGTCGTGTGGCGCTGCGGATAACGCGTCTGACTGCGGATCAGAGGATTCCAGTTTCGAATCCTGGCAGAATCCATTTTTTTTTTACGGTCGAGAATATTTTATTTGTTGAAATTTTAATTACATTTTTGGTTTTTTATAATGTTGTATAAAAGTAATCAACACTGCGAGAAGAGAAGAGAGTAGGTACCTACCTATCGAACTGTGGTTTATTCCGCTCTGACTTATTAATCGGTTAGAAATACTGAATAAATACTTTGTCTTAATTATATCTAAACTACCCGTAATTAAAAGTGGAAATTTGCCAGATACAATTGGCCGCGAAGCGGCTGACGTAGGCATAGGTAAACAATTGTGTTTGCTGCACAGCAAACACAATTGGCCGTGCAGCGGCCATCGCTGGCCGCGAAGCGGCCACAATAGCCGCCCGCAGGGCCTAGCAGTAAGCAATCGGCGAAGCCGATTGCTTTCCTGCTAGTTTTTATTTATTGTGGTCAATTGTCGATATTTTTTATGAATCATTTTTCCCCAGTTCATATAATCTGATCTTACGAATCCTTTTTTTTCCTTTTATAACATCTTTATATGTTGTATTATGTTAAATACCCTGTTTTATTGCTTGACCACTATAACTTGACGTGCGGCGACTTTGGAACTAAAACCCGCCCCGCCCGCACCTGGCGGTAACCCCTCGCCCTGTCATTCAGTTCAATTTTGTATTTGCTCAGGAGCTGTGACATCTTGATTACCAATATACACTGAATTATTATGTCCAAAACATCCTAAACAGTCCGGGATGGCGCAAGAACAATTACCAATGAAGTATTAAAGTTTTGCGAAGCTGAAAAAGCAAATAATGGACCGATATTACCGTCCGACAGTTTGGCAGATAGAACAGCCGCCATTACGGCTTGGTTTCTTTAGTGCTGCCCGACCAAATTTCTGTTAAAGGCTACGACACCGGTCACCGGACATTCTGTGCATTATGTATTGTGTAATAAATTTACACTCTGGCAACTTCTGTTACGCGACAGGGACGCACTCCCTCGCATGCCAATTTAAAGTGATCGCATTCTAATGAATCGTTTTGTTTTCGTTTATATGTTCCGTTAATCGTTTTTTATTATACTTTTTAAATAATCGTGAGCCGTGCACTGATTGCGTGTCACACTCTAATCATATAAAGTTGTCATTCCAGCAAGTTACGGATAGACAACCAAATTATTATATTTAGATATTTGAGGTTACATTTCTGTAAGTATGAGTTTTCATTCTTTTCATAAAATTCAATAAAGTAATAGACAATTTATACAACTCAATACTTTGAGCATCATTAATGTATTTTGTCTTTATTTTAGTTTTTAAATATTACTTTGATCGCATACATGAGTACATGCATGAATGTTTTTTATAATCGTTTATTATGGTCAGTTATTGATCTTTTCTAATAATTGTTTTTCTCCAGTTTTCATAATCAGATTTTATGATTTCGTAACAATTCGTTTGTTATGATGTGTTTATATGTTCGTTATTATGTTTTTTTAAATATACTGTTCTTATGAATTGTTCTATTCCATTTTTATGTTCCGTTGTTATGTTTCACAGTATCCGAATAGTTGTCCTTCCGTTTTATGTTCCGTATGTTATAACAACTTTATTTCTTCTGTTATTATGTTTATTAATCATAATGTTTTACGTTTATATGTTACGTTTTTGATTGTTATTTAAGTAACTTATGTAGAATATTAAAAATACATTCGCTTCAATACAAGTAAAAAAAATGTTTAATCATTTTGCACTATCATCCTTCAGAAATTTGAAAAATATATAATACTTTTTATATTAATCTGTGCTATTCTGAAAATAGCAATATCGGGATGTCAGATCTTTATCCCAATCTTGACAGGTATGTATAATTGTATTGTGTTGTATTGTTTGGCATGTTTGAAATTAATGAATTCAATCAATCAGAAAGCCCTAAAACATAAACAAATGTTAATATATTTACAATTACGAATAATGAGCTTTCTAATTGATTGAATTCTGGCACAGGAGCCGTGCCCACCGCTCTTCTGCCAGATGTCGGTGCAGATCCCGCGACCGGACGAGCAAGCACGAGCGGCTTGGAAGGCCTTCCTGCAGTTGGTCGCGACCCGACGTGTCGACAAGCGCGCATCTTGGACCGCGCGCCCCGCTCGTGGTCGTCACACGCGGGCTCCACGATAGCGATTGTGGTTTTTTTTGTGAACAGTATTTATTTTGTTGTGATATGTGACAGGGACACGATAGAACTGCTTGCGTGTAGGTTACGGGTTAGTTTTAGGTTAGTGATAATTTTTTCTAGTTGATAAGTATTAATTGAGAGTTTTTTTTGTAAATAAATGTGTAAATATTTAATGATTCGTGTTGTGCTTTATAAATTCCTGCTCCCTCCCTTGACAACGCATTTTATTTGATAAACAAAGACGCGTAGCGTCGCGCGAAATCTCGCTGATTAATTCCCGTTATATCAACAGTATTAATCAAAAATCATTATAGTTGCATTCCAAAATTTTAAAAATGTATTTTAAAACAGTAGACATAAGGTAAAAACCATTTACTTTATATTTTTTGCATGTGAAACAGCCCAAATCCCTGATATGTTAATTGAAAATTGATCAATTAATTGAAAATCAGTTTGATTGGGAAATTTGTAACTTCAAACGTTGTTATCTTGAAACTGTACTTTTTGACACAGAGTACTCATTGTGCGATATATGGGCCTATTTATAAAAATTTTGGTGACAATAAGCTTAACCCCCCCGGGCCGCGTCGCATATATGCGACAGGCACAAAATAAATTATTTATCGACGGCCGCGTATCGAATTTGAAAAACGTAATTTTTTCCCAATAGAGAAATCCTGTTGTGACCTGTCGTTCCATTTTCAACTCAAAAACATCACGGGTTATGTTTTAAATCAACAATCAAAACAGAAGTTTTTCTGCCGTCAAAATCGTATAGAATTGTTATAGATGGCGCCCCGATCGCGTGTTGTGCAATCGAAATTCAAATATTCCATCGTCAAGGTCACGCGCAATGTGCGCAGGAAATACGATTTATTTTTTTCATTTTTCGATTTATTTGTACACGTATATACAAATATATACGATGTGTTTTGCGATATTTGTCAGTTTTTGTTGGTTTATGATTCAATTGAATACTAATAGTGATTTATTAACAAAAATACACGCAATTTTGTTGCGTTTATTTGAAATATGTGTGTGTGTGAAAGTGTATCATATTTATGTGTTATGAGTGCGATGTCCCGTCGTGTGCCGTGCCGTGCAACAAAATATATCACACAGAAGAAGATTATTATTATTAATAGTAGTGTTGTCTCTAATAAACAAATAAAAAATTATTATTATTTTTCAGAAAATGTTGCGCTGGCAACATTATGGAAATTCAAAAAAAGATTATTTTTTTTACTTAAATGATAAAAAAATCATTGCATTTCGACACTTACGATAAAATAATATGAATGTGTGTGTGTTTTTTTTTAATATACGCATGTTTTCATGGTTTTTTCGTAAAAAGAAAAATCAAAAAAATTCCGAAAATTTACGGCCCTCATCAAGTTAAGAACAGTGTTCCGATTTCATTTGTGACTTTTTGCATATTAAATAAAAGTTTTGGTGTTTCATTTGCCTTCCACAGCCACATTCCGTGACAATTTCAACAAATATTTGGAAGTAAATGATGTAATTTTCATGCTCTATGACCAACACAACTGATGTGTGCAGACGGCAGATTATAAATGATTTGACAAGACTGCCAATTATATCCTTGTCCTTTTCAATCACAACTTTTCACTCTAGAAATATTTATATAAAAAATGACTCATTAATGTATACTTGATTTTGCACATAGTTAACCTATTAGAACCGCCTTGAAAGAGCACAAAAAAATACAGAATACCTCGAATTTCAATCCTGTAAAGTTAATGTCCAGACATAAGAGTTAAAAGATAATAAGTGAAATAATAATGATTAATTAATAAAATATTCTTACCAAGTACATTGACATATACATCTTTGTAAACATATCCTAGGGTATTGGTTGCGTTACATCCGTAATTTCCTGTATCCTTTTTCACAAGATTTTTGATAACAATACTGTTGGGACCAACAATACGACGCTCATTAATAGGAGCTTCTCCTATTGGCTTGCCATTGTGAATCCATTTGATTTGAGGTTCCGGTATACCAGAAGCCTCACATCTTAGTTCCACTGTTTCATCTTCAGCCACATTCTGGATTTCTGGTTCAACAGTAAAATATGGAACAGCTGCAATAAAACAATATTAAATTATTATAGATATAATATCTTTGAAATGTTTTGTGTGCAATAGAAATATTAAATTATAAACACACCCATAACACGCAGGTTAATAGAATAAGATTTAGCTGATCCGACTCCGTTGCTGGCTTCACAGGTGTAACTGCCTTCATCTTGGAAAGACACATGTTTAATAATTAAACTCTTCCCATAGTTGCCTTGTGTGATTCGATCAGCGGAAGACTGCAATATCCTTCCATCCTTGTACCACACTATCTGTGGAAGGGGCCTAGAAACATACAAAGCAAATATAATATTTTGCAGAGAATAATGGATAAATCACACAAGAGATCAAGTGCACTCTATGTACTTACGTTCCTCCAAATATACAGTACATTTCAACTTTTTTTCCCCGAAGAGCAACCTCATTTTTCCTTGTAACATACTGTTGTACAGGAGCGTGCTTGTTTTGAGATGCAGAAATTCCAGTGGCCATAACGTTCAATAAAACTCTATTTCCCAACTTGTACTCATTACGAAAAACTGAAGTTGCCGCACATGTATAGGAAAAGTCTTCGCTGGCATCCCTCCTAGTCACATTAGAGAACCACAAATTTCCTTCTGGATCCAGTGTCATACGAGAATTGTTAATGCTTTTAATACCACCGGCAGTATCCTGAATAAGCCAGTATACATTTGGTTTGGGCCAACCATCAGGAGGCTGACACGTCAGTTTGAAAGGATCCCCTTCATTAGCAGTCAAGGTCTGCCGGGGTGCATCCTTAAAGGAGTTTAGTTCTGCTTTCCGAACAAACACGGAGTTCGATGTGGCAATGCCCCATTCATTTTCGGCAAAACATTGATATTGACCCAAATCCTCATCACGGGGCGACGTTATCACTAGGGTACCTCTACCAGGTTGTTGGGATATACGATTATCATATGCTTGCCAATCAAAGTTTTTCCCATTTTTTATCCACTTATACCTGAAATATCAAATAAACATTTAATTTATAACAGAAGTAAAATACAGAAGTGATAGCAATCTGCTAGTAACACAATATATTGTTGTGTGCTTGCGTGCCCCCATCCTCAGTCAGAATCCAAAAATTTTTTAAAGGGAAATTTGTAATTTTCTGGAGACAAGCCCCCAAATTGTATGAATCAAGATATATTACAAAGTATACAATAGATTGAACTTTCGCAGTGTCAAATACTGATAAAACAGAAGTGAAAGTGTCATCAATATATGTCATACAGTGCTCAGATTTTAAATTTAATCTTATCAGCGATAACTTTCGGTACT
Source organism: Agrypnia vestita (assembly GCA_016648135.1). NCBI lineage: Eukaryota > Metazoa > Arthropoda > Insecta > Trichoptera > Phryganeidae > Agrypnia > Agrypnia vestita. The sequence continues at coordinate 19,086 of JADDOH010006774.1, read as the reverse complement.
AATTGTAAGCTTTATCGCAAATTATTACGACATTTACTGGGCTGGAACTTCTTAAGCCACTTGTGGCAGACTGACACAAGCAATCGTTGAGGCAATGCAGTAAAGTAGAGAGGTATCAAAGCTTCAGTGTTGGCAGTTGTGAGTCATAAGTATGCATCATTGTTATAAGAAATGCAGCAATAAAATTGTAGTTTACGTAAAAAATCAACATTAATAATGAATCAACATAGAATTTAGCAAAAACTTTTCATTAATGACACTTCATTTTAAAAATTTAAAAACTGTAACTTTTTTCCCTAAAAATTTTAATATCTCTAGACTCTACAAAAGTAGCATTTTTATAATAAAATAATAATATTTATTTTTGATTGGTACATAATAATAATGTTCATACAAATATTGCAATTATATATTTATTTATATTTGTAAATTAGATTCATAGACCCTCAGGTCTCTCATATTTTTTCTAAATAAAAAAAAAGGAATAATCCAAGACTATGGTCCCATTGTTCATACAATGAAAAAAAGTATTTCACTATATAATTTAATGTCCTGTTAATTTATTCTAACTAAAATAATCGTAATCTAAATTAAACAAACCAAACCTAATAACCTAACCTAACCTCATACATTGCCTATGAAATGTCAAAATATGCAGTGCATTTTTCGAAACTTTAAAGTGTATTATCTTATTTAATACTTACTTTTTAAACGTAAATTATCTTTCATTTTATTATTAGCACATTCAATAATATAATGAAATAATCATTTTCGTTGTGTATGCAATGGGACCATTATCTTGGATTTAGCCAGAATTAACAAAATATTGATTTTTTATCATAAATTTCAGACCCATGTGTTCCTATTAAAATTTGCACTAGCCACCATATTTCATTTTGCAATGTAATTTTAACATCAAGCTAAGAACATGTAAAATAGTGAAAAAAAGAAAAATTATGAATGTCAAAAATTAATCAAATGCAATATCTTACTTGGGCGCGGGTTCCCCTTCAGCTTCACACTCTATTATGAAAGGTTTATCGTTTTCATTCGTTTGAAGAGCCACTTGAAACAATAGTTCATCAGTCGGTGGCTGTTTCACAATTCGAGGAGGAGATTGAACTGAAATTTAAAAACCATACAATTGCACTACTATATTTTTTGTGACCATATATTTATGATTATTCACTAAATTTAAAAGGCGATATATTTATAATGATAAGTATCACATAAGTACTCAATATTATTGACATGGGAGCTTTTCATCCCCCATATCACAAAATAACTTTTTGTACATTAAAAAAATGTATAAGTGTCAGAGTGGATAATAATACTGAAACAAATGGTATTTTCTTTGGTTAAACCCTTATATGTTAGAAAACACAAAATATGTGTGTAATTTTCTTCAGATTTTAAAAAGAAGAATATAAATAAATTTAAACGGTGTCTAAAAGGATTTACAACTGCTGACAGATTAATTTTAAAAATGTTGAACTTACTTAATGCATGACTAAGTACACAAGTGGCGACAATGAAGAAACTGGAGATCTGTGCCCTCATGGCTGCAGTTATATTGATACCTGGAATATATAAATTTCAAATAGAAACCCTTTGAAAAAAAACTGTCAAGTTTTATCGCGCTATCTGAATCCAATTTAACAAATGATGACCTAATAATTAATTCGAGCCAAGATGATGCTGCCTGCAGGCAGTGACAACACCCACCAAAAATAGACTGCCGCTATTCGTCACATTACTGAAACCGCTGAAATGCACTGAAGCTGATCCAACTGTAAAATATACGACACTAAGTGTATTTGGGCATTGAAGGTAGATGGGACTTCAAAAATAAATATATATTTATATGGTCGTCATCCGTTAAAATAGAGGATATTTAACACGCAAGTCAATGAGAAGGGAGGGGTAAACAATCGATACTCTTTGGGAATCCATGAAAGTTCGAAGGATTTGTCTGAGGAAAATAAAATATATTAGGAATATGTACCTTATCAATTAATTGAGATGCAAACACACCATTTCACTATAAACTTAAATTGAAAAAACACTGCACAACACACAAAAAGGCGGGGCCATTCACCAATTCTATTCTTTCCCAGACATGAAAAATTTACAGGGCCGCCACACGATCCACACAACAATAAATCACAGAATTACTGGTAAGTGGTAACTGGTAGGGATGGGCGTTGAATGGACGGACTAGTTGAAATCAACCGTTGACGTTGCATCGACGCGTCGACCGTTTACGTTTATCGCATGGACTAGTTGAATTCGTAGACGGTGGACAGCGGACGCCGTGGTCGGTGGACGATTCGAGATTAAACGCAATGCAAAGCAACGAGCGAGAGCAAGACAAAACGTCTCCGTTTATTTCTCTCTCATCTCTCGCTGTCGACTTGTAGATGCCATAGACGTCATAGACGGCTCGACGGGTAATTTCATTTCAACTCTAAAGTACACTACCATAGAGTGCAGATCTGTGTACACGAACTATAACTAGAGATTTGAAATTTGAATACATGCGTAGCGCGAGATAGGCTTAATAAGCTATTATCTATTATTTTTTACTTGATTTTTTGTGATGTCACGTGCGACGATTCGGTGAATTCCCAATTTTACGCTGTATAAAATAAAATAATTCTATTTAATTATTATATTTTGTATTGAACAAAACAATTCTATTTAATTATTATATTTTGTATTAATTAATAGGCCGGCTAGATATTTTTCTAAAATCAATATTTTATTCGATCGATCTCGACTTCTTATATATCTACTTGAAAAGGGATGCTAAAATTTAATTATTGTGTTATTTCCTTACTTTTCAACTTTAGCATATAAATGATAAACAAACTTGTAGGGAATAAAATTTTCTATACCTAACTATGGTCCTTATTCAGGAGTCCAACATTAATTATTGTATATGTAATACAATCTTGAATTTAGGTTTAATTAATTTTTATTATAAATTCCCTATTTTCAACTTTATAGATAAAAAAATAAATCTATTATAATTTTGTTTACACCACTTTTTATTGTTTTTTTACATGTTTCGGGAACAATGTTCCTTTTCTCAAATTGAGCCATAAACTAAAGTTGACAAATAATACAGATATATTTATTTATTAATAATGTCACCACAAAGTGAAAGTCTGACTTTGAAAGATGTATTCTTCAATAAATTTCTAGATAAAATCTCAAATGTAAAGTATTTTTAAATTATGTATTTATTTATAAATTTATAGATAATAAATAAATGTAAAGGTTTTTATCATTTTATTTAACTTGTATTGAAACGAATGAATTTTTCGTAATCGATTTGAGTTAGTGTAGTGATAGTCCAACGTTTTACAAAAAATAATACTCATAATCAAGGCAGGAATATAGTCCTGCTAGGTTATTATTGTTTTCCAAATAACCCTGTACACATGTAATAATGTGTATCTAATATATTTTTTTATACACACATTGCTTTGTACTTTATATTTTTAATTTTTATACTCATATTTTAATGCTTATACCCGATACTTTCACTGCTTATATATGTAGTTTATATTTATATTTTACTGCTTACACCTGATATTGTTGTGTATACCTACTTCTTTCTTTATTATATATAGAAAGAAGTATATAAAAGAATATTTATAAGCCTATAAACAAATAAATAATAAAATATTTCTTTTTACATATAAGCACAAGTAGCGGTTTTACTTTCCCCGAAACTATATTCCTTCGAACTTCTTTAAATTTTAAAAATTAACGTAATAAAAATAACCAAAGGTTGTGCCGTCGAGCAGCGTCGCGTCAAACCGTAGACAGTTAGTTGACTGTCGTCCCGATGTTTAGATAAACGTCCGCGACGTCCGCGTAACGAAGTTGACGCGTCAACTAGTTGACGAATTCAACTAGTTGATCGTCTCGTCGATGGATGGACGTGGACGGTCTCGTTTCGTCGACGGTAAATACGTCGACGACCCATCCCTAGTAACTGGTAGCATGGTAGGCATGGTAGCACTGATTGTAGCTATTGTCCTATTCTATGGGTATAGCCCATAGATAACATAATATAATAGCAAGCAAGGAAGCAAGCTCACCCGCACGTAATATAGATCAACCATAAAGTTTCGATTCCATTATGTTGGCATCAATTCTCGTTTGGTTTTTTTTTAATTTCATTTTTCGGCGGTTAAAATTTGGTGTCAGTACGTACCTACCCTTACGCCTAGGGATGGGTAAATGAAAAAAAGATATCGATATATATCGAATCGATATTTTTAAAAAGTATCGAAAATAATCGATATACATTGCGAAAAATATATCGATATATCAATATTTATCGATATTATTTTTTCAAAATTGTAAGGGGAATAAACTTTTGGCGACCAAAAAAAAAGGTCACCGGAAAAAATATATCGATTATCTGAGAAAAAATATCGATGAACAAAAAAAAGTCACCAAAAAAAAAATCGATATATCGGAAAAAATATATCGATATATCGGGAAAAAATATCGATATATCGAAAAAAATATATCGATATATCGGGAAAAAATATATCGATATATAGGGAAAAAACTATCGATATATCGAAAAAAATACATCGATGTATAGGGAAAAAACTATCGATATATCGAAAAAAATATATCGATATATAGGGAAAAAACTATCGATATATCGAAAAAAATACATCGATGTATAGGGAAAAAACTATCGATATATCGAAAAAAATATATCGATGACCAAAAAAAAGTCGCCAAGAAAAAAGTGAAAAAGATACCCAAAAAAAGGTCACCAGAAAAAAAGTGAAAAAAAGATACCCAAAACAAGGATCGGTTATCCCAGAAAAAAATATCGACATATCAAAAAAAAAATATCGATATTCGATATATCGCGAAAAAATATATCGACGATAAATATCGATATTTTTCAAAAAAAAATATCGATATATTGATTTATCGATATTTTTTACCCATGCCTACCGACGCCTCGACGCCATTTTCCTGTGAGACTATGGCCCGGTTGTTTCAAGTTCGATCAAAGCAGATCAAAGTAAGCGTAGAGTTTAAACTCAAATTTTTAGCACTTTTTTCAAAAACGGGTTGTTTCAACTCGGATTAAGCGAAATCTATCAGACATCCGTATTCTGAAAATAACAATGTCTGGATCTTTAAGATCTTTATCCCAACACTTAATAGACGATAATAAAAATTAAAAATAAACGAGACATAGCTTTACGTCCGTGTTTGTTTTTGTAAGATTCTACATGAGATAGATGGGAGGGAGGGAGAAAGATGTAAATTGTTTTCTGTCAAATATCAAGATGGGAAGATTTAAATACGCGGTCATGACAGTTTAGCCATGATATTGCGTCTGGACGCTGTGGATGAAGAAATTAATACGTTTATAAGAAACAATCTTTCTTATATCATCTTTTAATACAGTTGATATGATATACACCTGGGTGGGTTCTGATCTCCACCTCTCAGAGGGCAGATCTCCGGCTAGCTTGCCGCTCTGTGGTTTATCAAATCTACAAATCACTAGGAGATGGTCACTGATCAAAGGTAGCGGGAAATTGAATAAAAAGAATTTAATTTATACATATTTACATATAATTAATACTAATTTATATCATAAAGTTTGCACAAATGCCTTACTGTTAATCTATTATCTAATCTTATTATCTACCTTAATCCTAGAAACCTCGTAGCATTATGGGAGCCGGGGTACTTCCGGTCAGGAAGTCAGCGGGCCGGGCTTTCTCGGCGCCGCGCCGCGCTGCTGTCATCTCGCGTCTGTCTGCGTTCGGAGGCTTGGATCGCTCCCAAAGCCATCTCTCGTCCTTGTTGGTGATGGACCTTCGCGGTCCTGTTAGCGCCGGTGCCGGCATCCATTGCTTGGCGGTTGGCTGTAGCGATGCGCGATTATGAGTTATTTTCATAATCGAATGATTAGTAATCGAATGATTTTCATAATCGAATGATTAGTAATCGAATTACGAGTTATCGATTATTTTTGCGCCCAAAAAAAATATGACGGTATACTTAAAAAATGATGTATACTTTATACTATGTCTGCAAAGGTAATAACTTATAATATTCGTAAGTCTTTAAAAAAATAATTTTTTCAAAGGTTGTATGAAAACCGGGGTATGTTGTTTCATTAATTAATGTAAACCGGAGCATTCCTAGAAAAAAGATTGAGTATTTTTTGTTTCTATAAATATCGATAATCAAATCGGAATATTGGAATGCTTCTAGTAGACCATAAATAAAAAAAATACGAATGTACTTTGTCTGCAACGTTAATAAACTACAATATTTATAGCACGCTTATGGATATTTAGTTTGAAACAACTGTTTCTGTGAGATTTCGCGTAACCTTGAGGTCAAACTCAGTTTAACCCAGGATTTACACTTATTTTGTTCAAACTTGAAACATCCAGGCCTTAGGGCCGGTTGTTTCAAGTTGGATTAAAGTAAGCGTTCTTTTAAAGCATAGATTTTTACGTTCTCCACCAATCAGACGATCCGTTTTCGTAAAAATCTATGCTTTAATCGACCGCTTACTTTGATCGAACTTGAAACAACCGGGCCTTAGGGAGGCTTCGGTTTAAAATAATTTATGCAAACAACATACCCCAGTTTTTGTACAACCTTTGAAAAATATTTTTCAAATCACTTTTCAAAAGTCTATAATTTTGCACATGGCAACACGCCATTTAAACGTCATTTTAAATGTTTGACAGTGATTTATATTGTTTGTTGATAATGACACAAAGTAAGTATTCATGGATTTAACGATATTCAACAGTTTATGCTGTTAATTAAATGGTAATAAACACTTATAACAATGTTTTTTCAGAGAAAGCAAGCAAATTTTTTGACAGATGACGTTCATATCGTCAGATCTTACTTCTGCACTAAGCAACGAATATAATGCGTACTGACAGATTTTCGAAATAGGTTCGAGAATATGAAGAAATGCGCCAGGAAGGTTAGATTATTGATAAAATTACGTGTTTTCCTACATATTTAGTCTTTGCGATTACAAAATGTTTTTTAATTTGATCTATATTGTTTTTATTCTAGTTTCTCTGTTTATAACCTTTTCTTTGTTTGCAGGTAATAAAAGCCAAAACGACTCCAAGTGATATGCAGAGAAAAAATTATAGCAGTTCAGTTAGAGATTTTCAAAACACTACTGAAGAATCGGCAGGAAATTCACGAAGTTGTTTTGGAAAGGCATAAAGCCAAAAGAGATATGGCTTCATTTAATTATAATTGAAAGTTGTATTTTTTTTATTAAAATTTTCATTTTCCTGTTAATAGTTATATAAAATACAATAAAGCAGTTTGATACACCGAATATATTGTTTTATTATTTTAATTCCGCAGACGCCCTCTGTTTCTGCTGCCTTCGACAAACAATTTTCCTTACTTTTCCTTGCTCCTCAGTTCCACATGGCCAAACCATGCGAAAACATTGGTAAATAAAATTGAAGTTCGTTGTCCAGTGGCCATTTCACTGGCTACAAGGCTTGGTAGTAAGCTTCCAATACGAAGGAAATGTTCGCACTGCCCCTCGTGATGGAAATTTATTAACAAGGCACCCTGAAGATGCCTGTTGCGATTCAGGCGAAACGTCGGTTGACGAATGATCCTTCTGAGGACCAGACTTTGACGCGGGTTACCCGCAAAGAAATTAATACTAATATATAATATTTTCTCTATACTCTCACATTTTGTGGCCGTAACTCAGTACAGAATAAATTCCATATGCCGGAAGTATGTGCAAAAAACATGAAAAAATGACAATTTTTTCTATAAAAAAAATAGTGACATTAAAGTATGCCTAGTAATTTAAAAAAAATTGTAAGTCTATTCTTCGCAGTTACTTTTTTTTCAATTATCACAGAATAAACTAAACATCACATATGAGCTATATTATACAAGGTGTGTCAGACCTAGTTCACAATATTTCATTGGTAGATTCCTGCCTATGTTATGAATCGAAAATATTCAGGCAACCCATGACCTAATATCAGTAGTTACGGAGATAATTAACTTCAAAGTTTGCATTTTTATACTTATCTTTTGCAAAAAGCTGGACCGTCATTAAAATAACTTAAAACAAAAATTAAAACTTTCGCTTTAACTTATAAAGATTGCTATGCTTTAACACAAGCCAAATGATTAAAACTTTTTTAAAGATTTTTTTTCAGAAATTAAAGTTTTTTCATTTTATTTGGCCTATATTAAAGCGATTGAAATTTAAATTTTTGGTATACATACGTTACTTGAATGATGGTCCAACTTTTTTGCAGAATATTAGTCAGAAATATTGAATAGAAAAATACAAACTTTGAAGTCGATTATCTCCGTTACTACCTATTGATATTAGGTCATGGTTGCTTGAGCGTTTTAGACTCAACATAGGCAGGGATCTACCTACGAAATATTGTGAACTAGGTATGTTACATTCGGTATATGCAGAGATGATAAGTTGATACATATTAGTTATCGTAATTTGAATATGAATATTTTTGTAATAAGTTTTATTATTTTTATGATTCTTCCGATATTTTCATTAATTTTATGAAAATCGGGGTTATAATATTATTTAAAATGATATAAATAATGTACATTGGATGATATTAAAAGTAATTATTTTCGCATACAATATAACAACGCCTTTCGTATGATGTTTGGCCTTCCCAGATATTGCAGCGCTTCCGGTATGTTCACTGAGGGGCGTGTTCCCAACTTTGCAGCCCTCTTAAGATCCAGGGTGGCAGCGATGAGGGAAAGGATATACAGCTCCGGAAATATCCTTATCCTGGAAGCCCGTCTTACTCCAGAATCCAGCATCGATGCACACTGGAGAAAGATACTGGCCCCGCATAATTGACTTGCCATCGCTCGCCAAAGCCGATATTTTACCGTATATTTCTTTTGATTACTTTTAATACTTCTCCTCTATTTTATATGATTTTACTATTTCTCTTTTGTTTTATATAATATTTTTAATGTGTGTATTTTCTTTTATATGGAATGTGTGGGATTGCACGAACCTCCCCACATTCTGGAATAAAGCTATATTTATTTATTTATTATTTTATTGTCCTCAAAAAATAAGAGCAGATCTAGGTACCTATGCCAAATTCAATAAACATATGTCTTATTTATTTAATACACCAAGTATTTCACAGCGTCATGTTAATTCGTTATTCAAAGCCAAATAATTAAAATTTAAAATACCTATTTTTTCAAAACTGCTATTCTTAAAAAAATATATGTCTATTATTTTTAAATCCCTCTAAAAATCGAAAATTCAACGTCTAACAAACAATAATATTATCGCTGACCGCGGCGAACATCGGACCGAATAATCATTCGAATGATTTCACTCGGCGTTGACATTAGTTACTAATTTTATTCGAATAGAATTAGTAACTGAGTAAATAATCGAATTAATAATCGACGCCAACGGCGAGTGAATCATTCGAATAATCATTCGGTCATCAGTTACTAATTCTATTCGAATAGAATTAGTAACTGAGTAAATAATCGAATTAATAATCGACGTCAACGGCGAGTGAATTATTCGAATAATCATTCGGTCTGAAGTTAGCCGCGGGCTGCGGCAAAAGACATACGTTCACCAACATTCACTCACATTGTAAGGAGATTAGACAAGGAAAGACAATAAAAACTCTTTCCTTGTCTATGTTAAGAAGTTTTCGTTTGTCAAATACGTTACGACATTCTGTTATCATCTGTCTTCTTCTTATATATGAAGCCAATGGTATATCAAAAGAGAGAGAAATATATACTTAAGAATCTTTTTTATTCATACCTAATTTTCATTCAAATGATTCTACTAACCATCATGAGTGATCACTCGTGTTGAAATTATTCGGGATGGTTAGTAGAATCACTCGTTGTCGGATGCTTCGCGGAGTGGGTGGGCGTGATCAGTACTCGGCTCTCGGCTTTGCCTGGCGTCACATCGCGCAGTGCTAAATTGATATTCGAATGATTTTAATAATCGAATTATTCGAAACATTTCAATAATCGAATAATTCGAGTTATAATAATCGTAATCGCGCATCGCTAGTTGGCTGCTTCCGAATCAACCGGATCTCGACCTCTCTATCTACAATAACTCGAGCGTTTGAACGGAAGAGTGGGCGTTTCGTCCGCACAGCTATTTGGCCTTTACGCGGCCATTTCGAACATTTCGAATTCATTTTGTTTTAAAGTTTTTCGGTATTTACTCCCGAACGCGCAGGCCAATCTTGGTGATCGGGGCGTCTCCGGAAAGGGGAGCTCGGCGCGCAGTATTAACCTTCTTTTTCGTTACTCAACCAACAGTGATTCCGTCTTCTTCTTCTTCGTTACTTAATCAACAGTAAGTCTGCCGCCAGGGTAACTTGCACACGTAGTCGTGCAACGGGCACCTAGTCATTTTATTATTGATTCTATATTCTAAATATTTTTTTAAATCTAGTCCGTGCAATTATTATTTAAAACAGTTTTTATTCGCTTATCTCAGAATGTACTAAACGTCACATAGGATTTATTATACAGGTTTATTTGGAAAACATTAAAAACTTCGCAGGATTATATTTCTGCCTTAATTATGAGTGGAAAATGTTCAAGCTATTATGATCTGATATTAATAATTAAGGAGATATGCGACATCAAAGTTTGAATTTTTTTTCAATATTTCTGACTTATTTTTTGTGAACCGTTGGACTATCATTACAGTAACTTATATCAAATATGGGAAATTTATTCCCTTTAATACAAGTCAAATAAAAAAATAAAAACCTTCGAATTCCAATCGGAAAACATTCCAACTGGAATTTTTTCAGGGTTTTTATCATTTTATTCGGCCTGTATTAAAGCGTATGAATTATTCGTAATCGATGTGAGTTACTTTAATGATAATCCAACGTTTTAAAATAAATAAGTCAGAAATATTGAAAAAACTGCAAACTTTGATGTCGCATATCTCCATAACTATTGATATTAGGTCATGATAGCTTGTACATTTTCGACTCATAATCAAGGCAGGAATATAGTCCTACAAGGTTTTTAATGTTTTCCAAATAACCCTCTATATACAGCGACGATTTGTTATAGATAAGAAACATACTCTGCAATTCACTACTATATTTTGGTATAATCACTAAATAATAAGTCATTGTTTTCCTTTATTTTGATTTGTTCAGTAAATTCTTTAACAATTTTTTTTAATGTAACATACTAAATGTTTTTTATTGTAAAATTTATTATATTCATTATGGAATTGGCAGATTTGATGTAAATAAATATTTAATTCAAATTTATCGTATTTTATTTTAAAACCTTTACATTTTCAGGAATAAATATTAATTTAAACAAATAAATAAATCAAGCTAAATGTATGTGACGGTCGCTAGGTGGCGACTGTTAAAATCATAGAATTCATGAGTGCGCGTTCTTTATTTTCTTTATTCTGTGGTGCCTCTATCGATATTAGCGAAGGGAAAAACTACATTTCAAAATGAAGACAACAACACACACACGTTCACCAGTTTGAAGACTACAAAGTGTACACCACAACTGTAGTAAAAACTACTTGAAGTGAAGTAATTGTAGTACTACGAAATGAAGTGAAGTAATTGTAGTACTACGAAATGAAGTGAAGTAAATGAAGCGAAGTAATGAAGTAATTGTAGTATTAATGAAGTGAAGTTAGAAGTAATGAAATGAAGTAATTGTAGTATTAATGAAGTGAAGTAATGTAATGAAGTAATTGTAGTATTAATGAAGTGAAGTAATGAAATGAAGTAATTGTAGTATTAATGAAGTGAAGTGTAATGAAATGAAGTAATGTAGTATGTTCAAACCATGGGGGGGGGGGAGGTTGAGATTCCAGAGATTTCTTCGTTTAGCTACATCAACTTCCCAAAAATTTCTTCATGAACCCCAAAATTTTTCAAACCATGGGTGGGGGGGGGTTGTTACAGTTTCCAGCGATTTCTTCATATATGTACATCAACTTCCCAAAAATTTCACGTAAAAATGAATGAAGTATATGTACTTTGTAGTGTGCACTACACATTAAAACGTGCGAAGTGTGCACTTCAATGTAATGTAGTACTACATTGTAGTAGTGAGTACAGAGCGAACCCATCACTAATCGATATTTTATTTTGTCAATAGTCACTATAAAACGTAGTGTTGGAAATATGACTTTATTGTTTATTAATAGCGTATTATATTGCCAAAAGCACTTGAGTTTCACTCACACAATAAGGTTTTTGATTAAATATATACGGTTTTGTTGATATTATCAAAATATTCAATGTTTAAAGTGCGTTCATATTTGACGTTTGACAACGTCGCGGTTCGTGCTCGCGCACGCGTATAAGCGTCTAAAACATCGCAACGTTCTTATTTGCAAATATATATTATATCAAGTTAAATAAATTAATAAAATTTATTCGTGCGAATCAATGTCTCGATGCAAGACTAGAAGAGAAGAAGAAGAAATGACTATGAAAACGCAATTTTATTTTTAAATTCAGTTTAATGTGTAATATAAATATGTGGATCGTATTTCGTTTTAAATTCGTAAAATTATTTGAATTTGGTCCGAGTCACAAGCCGGAAGTCAAAATAATACCTAAATGTGTATGACATAATTTTTAAATTAAAAGTGGTGGAAGAAAAATGGTTAAAAATACTATTTCTTTACAATACATAAATAATTGAAGAAATATAAATACACATTTTTTAATTCTAGATTTGAAATATCTACAATTCGGATGATAATAGATACGCGGCCCAAGCAGCTGTTGGACTCTCGGGCGGTTTTTTATATTTTAAGCGTCAGCACTTCATATTCTTGTCTCGTTTCCTCGCAGCCTTTCTGTCTTGCAAGGAATACATAAATACATACGCTCATGCAATGTTTATCTGATATGGGGTTTGTTCAAGTATTGAAATAGCATGACCTATCGACGCAATAAGGCACTTTGAAAAATGGATGACCTTAAAGCAGAACAGACATAGAAACACAACCCACCCTATGCTGTAAATTTGTATTAAAGCCAAAGGGAATTTGCCATTACCAATGTCAATGAGCTGTTTTGAAAATATTTCTCCAGATCGATCATTTTGCAACTCGACACGCATATTCTTGCTTAAATATATTATCTCGATGTGTTTCCACAAAATGGAGGACTTTAAACATGCATTAATTTCATCAGCTTAACGAAAGTTGCTCATTCTTTTTTATTTAGCCATTTTGCCCCACGGAATACATTCTGAATTTAAAACCGAGAAGTGTATTTTATTAATTAACAATTAAAATGCAAACTCCTTAGTGTTTCTAAAATAAATCCACTTTATTTTAGAAAGTATATTGTTTTGTGTTTAATATTGCAATGCAATACGCAAGGTGTGAATCAACTATGAAACTCTGAATAATGTTGTTTAAAACGATAAGCTCGGAAGTTCACTGAATGTAATCAAAAATTTGAATTCGGAAAATGTTAGGTATATTTATCAATATTGAAAACGGAGTTAGGTACCAGCGCATTTTCGAATGCGAATGGAACGTTGTATCAAAATTTCAAAGCAATAGTGCAGAACTTTAGGAGATTTGAGATTTTGGGCAATCAAACATTTACATTTTTATTTATATAAATAAATAGTAGGTGTATAAAAACAAAGTGAGTATACAAAAACATCTTCGTATTTGAATGCAACATTGTGCCAAAATTTCAAAGCAATCGGTGAAGAACTTTCAGAGATTAGCGATTTTGTACAAACTTACATTTTTATTTATATAGATATAGATTGCGAATTGGAACTTGGGATAAGTGCACAATGTAGTGTTTGGAGCTGTATTAAATATTAATAAATTTTCCAGTATAATTGAGCGTCCTGATTCCAAAAATGACATAAAATAACCCGGCACGCAAATATTAAACAAGTAATTCCAATTTAAAAAATTGTAATGATTTCCTGAGTAAGTTTGACAGATCAGCCATTTTATCTGGACATCCCAACCTAGATTAAATAGAAATATTGTTTTTATTAGACTTTCCAAAACAATAGAACCCTTATTCCCCCCACAAACTTTATTTTTAACTTGATCCTTAACCCGTGCAGTGCAACACCAGGTACGAACAGCAATTTGTTTATAAATTAGAGGATAAACTCAGTGTTTTAAACGTCTAAAATAATGGAAAAATGTATACGAGCAGACGAGTTGTTAGATGTATTTCTCAACTGTTCTAGTGAAAACAGAAAATGAAACAAATATAAAATGTTTTTAGTGTTTTATAATTTTCTTATTAAGTTACAAGATTACTTCTTCCCCTTAACTTTAGGTGCTTTTGGGGCCTTGGTGGCTTTGTTGAGGTCATCTGCATTCTCAGCAGCTTCTTTAAGTTTCTTAGCACGGATTCCAACCATAGCAGCATCAATTCGTGCCTATGAAATACAAAACACAATTCATTTAGTTTTAGTCATTCATTTATAATTTAGATACTAGAATAATATTTTAAGCAATGTAAATTATTATTTCTAGCACAGAAAATCAAGCTAATATGAATTGTTTTCGGTTACAAAGTAATGCGTATTTAAATCTACATATTGCGACTAGCCCCAGCTTTACACTGTGGATCTCAAAACTATACAGCGGCAGGTAAAGTTTCAAATTCATGAAGAAAAATTCCAAGACAGCTGCAATTAATGATTTTTAACATGTTATATATGATATCTCTTGATGTTTTTTCTTGGATATTAAAATGTATAGATCCAATCCTAGATTATATTGCCTGTTTATTTACATCACACTGAACACATCACAGTCAACATATGTTTTAAGATTCATAGTTTCTGGTGTCCCAACAGAGAAAGGAGGAATTATAATTTTCAAAACAACATTCAATGCAACTTTTCGACTAACTTCTGTAATATTTAAAAAATTTACGTGTCGTTTTGAAACTACATGTATAATTATAGGTTAATTGCACGAGAGCATAAATATTTGCAGCCTGAAAAATTATGTTCCCAAAACTATCAATGTTTTATAAATGTTATGGGTGAGTCAAATTTGGCAAATTACTATGTATTGAAGTATTGTTGTTTTTCCTGAATTATATGCATTATTTATACATTTTTTAAGGTTGCATAATTATATACAAATATTACGGTCTTAGAATATCAATTGCTTATGATGTGTAATGCAAGGATTCCTCGGAAAATTTTAAAAGGAAAACGTTAACTTGTTTTGCAAATTGAATTTTTTTTTAAAAATTAACAGAAGTTCTTCCAATTCTAAAATATATTTAAATAATACTAATTCACTAATTAGAGTATAACAACTGACGGAGTTTAATTGTATTAATGAACACTAGACTGAAATGAAATACAGTAATTTGATTTGAAATTTGTCAAAATTTTTAGAACACAAGACTGAAAATGTTAATTTCACAGTTGATTAACCCTGATAATTGAAAAACTTATGATTATTCATAATTCAAAATAATTTTTGGACCCTTCCACCATAAATCTTTACATTTTAGGTCACATAATTAGATTTTTTTTAACAAGATGTAAATTTTTTTAAATAATGAGCGTGGCTTTTTAGTCACGCTCACCCCTTCTGGAGTATCCTTTATGTATTTCATGATACTTTGACAATATCTATGCATATAATGTCGCAATGCCTAAAATTGGGACTCCTATGCATGCTATCTTCACACTTAATGTGTGGATATTTTGTGATAAATACTCAAAATCGAACACATTTAAAATTGTTTGTGTTGTTAAAATGTTAAATTTTTAAAAAAAAGTTATTACTTTTTTACGTATTTATATTTTCATGAGTTTTACAATTTTTGGCAAATTTTTCAATAGCACGCCATTTTTTATTTTTTTGTTTCCTTGAATTTTTAATAACGGGGTTCCGCCTTTTTGAATTTTTTTGGGTCACCTGAATTTTGAATTAAAGAGGTTCTACCGTATTATAAAGTACAACTCACCCTCTTGATGAAAGCGTACGCCTCGAAGGACTTCTCCTTCTCAGAAATCTGGCGAGCCTTTTGTGTAGGCTGTGGCTGGCGGATGGGCATAACGTCTCCCTTGATTTGGGTGGCGAGCTTACACTCTTCCTTAGTAGCCTCTCCTTTGCGCACCTTCTTCACACCACGTGGGAACAAGATGAGGCGGCCACGGTATTCCTTGAGGCGCTGCACGTTCACCTGCCGGGACTCCACGGATTTATTCCGCCTGCGAGGATCTACAGCTACCCCAATGGCTCGCGCAAATGAAGGATACATGTTGGCCGCCTGTAAGTCGTTATTTTATAGAAATAATTAATTATACGGACATTCAATTTATATAAAACAAATGAAAATGACCATTTTTTACTTATGCAAGTCCCCTGGGTAAGAAAATGAACAGTTCCAAGATTTTAACAAAAAGAGCGGCAATATATAATTTACCCATCTATGCAAAATCGTATTTTGAATGCTCTTTGTTAAAAACCGCACAATGGTAATGATTTCAAAACGTACATTTTTTAGAGCAAACTGGTAAGAAATAGTGCCTTTTATTATTGATCTACAGTACGGCCACTCAATGATGGCACTTTTGACGTTTAGACTCACATGAAGTTTCGTAATTAATGACAGCTAAACATTGGAGGACAAATGCTATACTTTATTGCGCGAACGCCAGAGTAGTGATGTCCATCAACATTAAATATGGAATGAATGAAATGATTCAAAATGTTATAGGATATTGTTTGCCTGTATAATATGCGTAGAATACGCAGAATAAGTATCCAAAATAACACAACAAATCTGACAGATCGATTGTGCCCTCTAAATATGATCTTTTTCTATGGCTTTATTGGAGGGCAAAGAAAACGGCCACAAAACAATAAAAGACGGGTCAGACCGGGTGATGTTTTTTTGTCTCTTTTTCTCTCATGTGTCGCCATATTGTTTAAACTGAGTAAGCTCTATTTTACCATGTATAAAGGTTTGGTAAAATGCTTTATTATCCCTCTATATATTGCAGATACTCTTAAGGTTTTGACAGTTTTGTTTTAACATTGTTACGGAAAGAACGAATATGTGCACGCTGTGATTACGATATTGTTTTTTACCTGGCTTTAGATTTCGGACATTGATACTTTTATATTTTGACCCCTGCTCGTTAATTTGGACTTTGTTTACGCTTTCAGTTTTTTACCAAGCTTTGGATTTCGGACATTGATACTGTTATAAATTTTGACCCCTGCTCATTAATTTGGATTTTGTTAATGATTTTCGTCATTACGCCGAAGCACTCAAAGAAAATTGTTTTAAACAGTCAGGCACGTGGGTTCGTTGTAAAACTTCGTGATTATTTCGAACGTGAAACTCAAAATAGTGGGTCATTATTACCGGTGACGTCAGTGCTTGATCGCGTAGCTGATGCGCTTGACATTGGAAAGCGAACTGTCATAAGAATTAGCAAGGATAAATTTGGCGACACTGGTTTGGATGATAATGTTCTTCGCATGCCAAAAAAGAGAAAACGATCAAAACCAATCGTAGGCATCGATAATTTTGATAGTTATGCCATCCGAAGACATGTGTATGACTTTTATTTACGCAAAGAATAACCAACGAGGGAAAAGTTACTGAAATCACTGAAAGAAGCTGGTTTATTTTTCGGTGGAAAATCTTCACTATCAAAAATTTTGAGTAAGCTAGGTTTTGCGTACAGGCAGTGTAATAAACGCAAGATATTAATGGAGAGGAACAATATCGTGATGACAAGGCGTACTTTTTTACGAAATGTGAACCAAATAGAAGATTGGCAAAATGTGGTGTTTTTGGATGAGACGTGGCTTAATGCCAACCATACAGTTAGCCGTTCTTGGACCGATGACACCGCAGCATCTACGTCTAAAGTTCCAATTGGAAAAGGAGGCAGACTTATAATTTGTCACGCCAGGACCGCTTATGAATTCGTCGAAGGATCCTTTGATGGCTTTTGTATCAAAAACCACTGGAGATTATCACGAAGAAATGAACGGAGAAAAGTTTACGGAGTGGTTTACCACAATGTTGTGTAGCCTTCCCGAACCATCTATAATAATAATGGACAATGCCCCGTACCACTCGATGAAGATCGATAAGCTGCGTGCTCAGTTCCAAAAGAAAGCTGATATCGTTGCGTGACTTCAAAAAAATGGCATAGATGCAAATATGGACATGTTGAAAGCGGAGTTACTTCAATTATTAAAACAAAACAAGCCGGCAAAATCACGGTACGTCATTGATGAAATCGCGTCGGAATATGGGCACCAAGTAATACGATTACCGCCTTACCATTGCGAATACAACGCAATTGAATTGATATGGGCTCAAATCAAGGGATATGCAGCAAGGCATAATACAGAACCTCCATTTACGACATCAAAAATGTTAAAATTATTAGAAGAAGCTTGTCAACGTACAACTCAAACAGACTGGGCTAATGTAGTGAATAGAACCGTGCGACGAATAAAGGAAGATTACGAAAGAGATATTAGAATCAATAATATTTTAGATAATGATATTATAATTAATTTAGGAAATGATAGCAGCGACGATAGTTCAATGGAGAGTGATAGTAATGGGGATGAATCAGATTGAAACATTCAAGTAAATATATTTATCTAAGAAAAATGTGTTTTATTATTCTTACAATTATTTGTTATGTTTTATTATTAGTACAAAGACTTTCTCAACTCACACCGTGCGACGAATTTTTTTTTCGACTGAATTATTTCGTTAATGATTTTAAGTGTGTCACAACACTATTACGATCTGTCAAAAATGCCATCTTAAGATGGCTTGAGAATATGTCTTTATTGATTGGCCTACATATCAAGATATGCGTTCTCCATTAGGATCACAATCTTCCATAATATTAGGTCCTTACATATGAAATTGGCGTTTTGCCGTACTGGCAAATTTGATCTCAAATATCTTCTCTTTGGTTAGGAATTCCAAATCCAAATTT
>JADDOH010006773.1:0-60547 GCA_016648135.1 Agrypnia vestita | reverse complement strand
AATTTTTACATGTCATGATAAGTATTTTGTGAAGCAAATTTGGTTGCCATTATGTTACCTAGTTACAATAAATCTTAATACAATAAAAAATTTACCCCAAAATCAGTCTTATCACATAGTGTTGAACACAGAGGATTTAAATACAGTGGTAACTCGGCATAAGACTGCTTGACGTCCTGTTTGGACAAGAAAAATTTTGTTTGGCATATCACTCGAACAAGCCGTAATAAATAGCATTGTCTGGAATGACTAGACAATCAACCGTATTCTGAAAATAACAAGATTGTTATTCGGTGATTGTTACCTCAAAACTCAAAAATATAGAAAAGTCAAGACAAATGTCAATATTTCTAACATTGTGAGGAAAATATTGGCTTTCATTTAATATTTGAACTCTTTATATGAACAAATTAGTAGATGTGTGTGGAACAAACTGATTTTATAATAACATTAGTATTAGTACTTATTTTATATAATATATTCCTCAAACACTTATATTTTAGACAATACTCCAGATTGCAACAACCGCTTTGCGTGATAATATGGACATCACTTTGACATCAAATAACACCCAGATGCCCTGGAAGTCAAAAATCACAATCCATGTATGTATAACAACGGAAGACGCGTCGTTTGACCAATCAAAATCAAAGCGGTTTTAACCAATGATGATGCATTATTACAAAAATAGAGTGTATATCAGTGCAGACCGCAATGTTACGTAAACAGTTATCTTGGTCTTCTGAAAAGTTCACGATTTTGAGTTATGCGGTGTTAGCACTTAAGCGAAGATATGCCGTTACTTCACAACTGTTGGGTGTAGAAAAGTGATATTGCACCATCATATATGTAGACATAAAAACACAAGATGCAATTTTTGCTGCCTGTCTTGTGTTTTTAATGACAATTATTTATGAATCCCTTATATGTACTCCACATTGCCCTCAATCAACTTATCACATTAAATATACAGGAAGATTCACAACTATTTTCCAAAGGTCTTATATAAAAAATACAAATGTATGTTATGTAACTGTGTATGTAAAACATAACTGTAACATAACAAATGTATGTAAAACATAAATGTAAATTAAGTAATTACACAGGCATAAATCTGTGGGCGAAAGGAACAATGGAATGAGTCAAAAAATGCAGGATTTCAGGAGCCAAAATAAAATTTTGGAATTTCGTTTTAAATATCTATTTTTATCAATTTTTCGGACCAGTAGTTTTACTTTTTGCCCAAGAACGTTAAACCATGTTGACTGATTTTATTGTTGCCATTTGTCCTTTTTCAAAAAAGAAAAAAATAATCTTTCTGACTCATCTAATTTTTCCTTGCTAGGTATGCATCTAAAGAACAACTCTGTATACTCAACTCAAAACTCGATTTTATTGACTCATTCCATTGTTCCTTTCGCCAACAGAAATAAATACATCCCATCTATTTTTGAGTGTTGGGTTAATAATCACCAAAATAGCAATCTTGTTTTTTTTCTTCTTGTTTGTTTAGCAATCTTTGTTTATTTTCAGAATAGTGCCGAATATCGCATTTCCAAAACACCAATGCCAGGTACCACTGCATAATTTATTTTTGGAGTTATAAATGGGCATTCATAAACAAATTTTCATTCAGAGGCATTCAGAGCTGTCCGATATATACATATTTTTATCAGTCTTTCATCATTTTGTACAATACATACTTGGTATGTATAATATGTACATAATATTAAACAACTCTCAGCAGTAGCAGCTCATGTATTTTTAAAAATTACTATAATCATACACAGTAATATTGTATGCAAATTTCCAATGCCAAGAATCAAATCAAAAAATTTATAGTCAAAAAATTACTGAAAAAATACATACAATGAAAGTAGGTTAACGTAAAATTATTGGGGCTGTAATATTTTTTCATGTTAAAAGACTATAAATTTTGTGCACAGCAAACAAGTTACCTCGTTTATTTACTAAATAACGCTACAAATATAAATATAACATAATTGTTTTAATCTTTTTATATGCTCATTATCTACATCCAATATGTACAAATTCTGAAAGAAATTCAGATTAACTTTTCCGAAAAAATTTAAAATCTTTTTTGTGTCATGTTATCTTATTGTTCATTGACAGAATTAACATTTATCTTATTGTTCATTCAAACCTAGGTAATAAAAAATCATGCTGAAGTTGCTAATAGAAATTTTATGGGACAACCAAACAGTGACCCCACTTCCTGAACACTGCATCACTGTTGACGAGTTGCAGATTTATGGGTACGACCCAGAAACAAAGAAGCAGTCCTCTCAATGGAAACATCCATCAGTCCCAAGACCAAAAAATTTATTCTTTATCGCCTTTGTGATTCTGTGGAAAGCAAATGACCGGATTTGTAGGCAGAGACAGGTTAGCAGCTCCGACACAATAATACTTCCGCCTGTTCTTCGGCTTTCATGACCAAATGTGTCAGGCTCCACGTGATTTTTTGCTATTCCCTAAGTTAAAAAATGCCGCTGAATGGGAACCTATGAGGAACGCAACGGCCCAGCTGAACGCCATTCCAAAAGACGCGTTCCAACAGTGGCGGAACTGCTAGGAGGAGTGTGTGCAATACCAAGAGAAATACTTTGAAGGAGATTAGAGTAAGTATAACATGTTTATCTACCGACCAAAAGTTAGATATTTATTAAATCTAGTCAATAGTCACGGATATGTCATTAAAAAGTATGTATATATTGGTAAAATGTAAAAAAAAAATTTTTTATTGTGATTATAAATATTTATGATTATTCTAATGGTATAGATCTTTAGTAACAAGGTGTCGAAGTATGCTAAAGATATCATCCATAACACATTCCTGTCTACCAGTAATAAATGCATTTCTGCTGTAATTTATTTTAAAATTAACTATGTATTTAAAAACATTAAAGCGCAGTGTTACCTTGGTATACGTCTGCTTTGGAACAATTCCAACTTGATAAAAGTTTTGTTTGGACGCAAAGTTTTTGGTTGGTATAAGACCTTTGGTTGGAATACAACTCGCATGCGTCAAATGGTACGTCCTGAGGAAAAGGCAGAATCAAAGTTCTTCGGATAGTTTTTTAGTAAACGTTTAACCTGGTGATCCTTAACCAGGTTCAAATATAGAAAAGAGAAAATTCAAATTTGTCAAATTTAATGACATAACCGAGAAATTTGCATAAATATAGCCAAAAACCTTATTATGTATCAGGGAAAAAATCAATTGTTTCGATAATATAGTACTAGGTGCCCGTTGCACGACTACGCGTGCAATTTAGCCTGACGGCAGACTCATTGATAATTTAGTAACGAAGAAGAAGAAGAAGACGGACTTACTGTTCGTTGAGTAACGAAGAAGAAGGTTGACAGTAAACACTGCGCGCTGAGCTCCCCTTTCCGGTGACGCCCCGATCGCGAAGATCGGACTGCGCGTTCGGATGTAAAGGCCGAAAAAATTAAAAACAAAATGTATCCGAAATGTTTGAAATGGCTGCGCGGTCGAAACGGTCGAAACCGGAGTACCACCGCTGCACTGCCGTGGCGACTGCTGCAAGGCCGTGGCGACCTCTTTGCGGCCGTGCGACCGCCGCGCGGTCAAAACGAAGCGTCCACTGTGTCGCCGAAGAGTATTTTCACTGATTTGTCAGTTTTTAAATCATTGTGTGCCCAAAGAAGAAGGTAACCTTACCTAAGAATCTAGTAGCAATTTAACTTAATAAAATATTTTTTTCCAATTTTGCGGTACTAATGAGACATCTATTAAATTTTTTTATAGCCTTTATTTTAAAAAATACAATCGATGGAATTTTACATCATCTACATTTCTGCATTTTTATTTTATTTGTATCTTTATTTTTAGAAAAGTTGTAAACAAATGAAATATTTATCCAATTTGAACCTGGCCTATATTAGACATCTGTTGATTTTTTTAAAAAGTTATCGTCTTATGTAAATTTTTGTCCTTATGTTTTTTAACCATAACTTCTAAACGCATAATCCAATTTTAGTCGTCGATATCTCAATCGATAAGGAAATAGTGCTTCTATCGAACTTACCAAAAATATTTTTTTTACAATGGCAGACTTTAGAATTACGTCCGCTTTCATCCGCGTTTTGCTGTTTTGTCTGTGGCTTCGCGGGGAATATTTAAATTACATTTCCAAAAAATACAGTCTGTATATAATTTAACGTTTTCTATATTTCTGCATTTTTATTTATTTTTTATCATTATTTCAAGGAAAGTTTTAAAATACTTATGAAGATGGAATTTTGGAATTTGAATTGAATTTGAAAATTGGAATTATATTTTATTTTATTTTATAACTTTTCTCAAAATGGTGATAAAAAATAAATAAAAATGCCCTAAGATAGATTACGTTAAATTCTACAGATTGTGGTTTTAATAATAAGAATTAAAAATTTTCCCGCGAAGCCACAGTTAAACCACAAAACTCGGATGAAAGCGAACGTAATACTGAAGATTGTAATTGTACCAAAATTATTTTCAATATGATCGATAGAGACACTATTTCCCTATCAATCGAGATATCGATGACTAAAATCGGATGACGCGTTTAGAAGTTACAGCCAATAAACTAAACATCAAACATTTAAGGATATCTCGAGCCTCAAAAAATTTTCAATAGATGTCTACCTGGCCTCAGAAAAAATGGAAACAATTATTTCTTTAATAACTTTTCTAAAAAAAAATAGATAAGAAAAAACTAAAAATGCAGAAATATATATCACGTTAACTTGTACAGATTTTATTTAATAAAAATTTTTGTAACATCCTTATTGCAAAGCCACGGCTAAAATCGCAAAACTAGGAACATAATTTTGAAGCCTGCCATGTTAAAAATACCATGCCATATTGCTGAATAAAATGGCGTTTCGGAGTTACAGCCAAAAAACTAAACATCAAAAATGTATCGAAAACTCGAGCTTTTAAAAAAACTCAACAGATGTCTAAGTTGATCTATAAAAATTGAAATTGTTTCTAACTTTTCTAAAAATAAAGTTAGAAAAAAACTAAAAATGTAAAGAGGTAGGTAATTTTAAATTCTACAGATCGTGAATGTCAGAAAAAAATTAAAGTCTCGCCGCGAAACTACGGTCGAAACCGTGAAACTCGGGTGAAAGAAAATATTTTCTTATATATTATACTTTTATGATAATTGAATTATCAAAAAAAAATAATATAAGGATGGGCGATCTTACAAAATCCTGAAAAAAAAAGTTTTTGATTTTATTTCTGTTTTGTTGAATTTTATTTTATTTTTTAATTTTGGTTTTTTAAATTAGGTTTTTCTATTTCGGTTTTTGATTTTGGTTTTTTGCGTGAGTGCCACTGCGCAGCCGTAGCGACCGCTGCGCTGCCGAGGCGATAAATGCGCGGCCGTGACGACCGCTATACAGTCAAAACGTGCCTCCGAAGCTTGGAATGTTTTCATAGATTTGTCAGTTTTAAAATCATTGTGTGCGTAAAAGAAAATTATTTATTATAGGTCAGATTAGGTTAGGTCGTAAATGGAAAAATATGAATGAATATGTAAAAGATTATGCATTCAAAGTAGAATTAAAAATAAATGCTTTTTTAAAATTAAATATAAAATTAACATATCAATAAAATCTTTTTCGACTTTTTATAAAAAAAATATTTTAGTTTATTTTTAAACAATGGCTTATCCAAAAAAGTAAGAAATAAATTTAAAAAAACACTACATTAAACAAAATAAAAAAACAGTTTTCAAAATTCAAATCTGTCAGAAAATAACGAAGTGAGAAAAAAATTAATTTAATACTATAAAAGAGAGATCCCTGAGACGAAAATAGCTGAAAAATATGCAATTTTTAAATTGTCGAAATCCGGCTTACGTCAAAAATAAAATCTCATTAAAAAACTTTCAAACACGTATCGAAAAAAAAAAATTGATTATAATTTTTTTATATATAAAGACAGAAAAAATTTAAAAATATAGCAATCATTGCATACAAAAAATAAAGATGGCCAGACTCGGCACAAAACGTCATACTTCAATTTTGAATCCGATCACAATACAATAAATAATATGAGGTAAAAACGAAATGAACCAAGCAACAAAATAAGAATAAGAAGAAAATAAATTTTACAAAAATGTCACGCGGCAACGACTTATCTTTCGTATTTTTTTAAATTGTCATTATCTTTCATATTTGCAGAGAAAATCGTAAATATGTCCGAAAAAAGTAAAAAAAAAAAACGCCAAATAGGGCTTTGTAAAAAAAAAACTACATGTAGAAACCCTAGAAATCCATTTCCGCCTACCTTCCTTTCCCTCTGGAAATAAATTTACATACTTCCCTTATGCATTAATGTACTTCTATATCTCATTTATTCAAACAATTTCTTTCTTCAATCTTTTCATTACTCCTGCTACATATATTATGTTTTCTCTATCTTTTATTACAATGAATTCTAAATTCATCAAGCGAATTATTTTAATTGGCTTAGGGCCTGTTGTTTGATCAGAAGTAATATTTATGAAAAAAGCATAGATTTTTACGAAAACGGGTATTTTGATTGGAAGAGAATGCAAAAACTATGCTTTTTTCTTAACTATTACTCTTACTTCTGATCAAACAACAGGCCCTTGATATTTTTATTTATCATATATGTGGCGTTTCATATATAAAAGCAAAGGTAGCAACGTCCAAAAAATTTAAAAAAATGTTTTGAAAGCATTCACCGATATCGACTCATTTAAAATGTACTATATTATAAATTAATATAGTATAATATAATATAATAATATATTATAAATTAAAATGTACTATACTATAAAATGAACTATATATAAAATGTACTATATTTTAGATCTTATGTATCTGTCCCTTCCAAAATCATGTTTTCTGTAAATTTATTTCATATAAAATATCGAATTCAGTATATTATAAATTAATAATCCTCGATGATTACATTTAATTTTTTTTCGATATTGCTGCCTTCGCTTTTATACCCCACATAATAAGTTATATTTATTTTAACGAATAAGCTGTTAAAATTCTAAATAATATAAAATAAAATATACCCAATTGAGGCCTTTAAAAAAATAACAAAAAACTTTTCAAAATGATTTAAATGAAAAGATATTCCGATATATAAAGAAAAGTAAATATAAAAGAAATATAAATATAAATACTATAAAGAAGTTAACAATATTTCAAAATTAAAAAGACCCAAGTTATAATTTAATAAATAACCATAAAAGGATAAGTCTCCAAACAAATTAATAGATTAGATTTTGACAATTAAGATGTTTCCAACAAAAATCCATAAATCGCATTCTTATAGCTTTTGAGAATTGAAAAATTTAGCAAAAATTGTTTATGTACTGAAAAATATTATTTTTAAAAATGATATATTAAAAAACATTAGTTAAGTTTTCAATCTTTAAAAATATTATTCGTAGGGAATAACAGAAAACTAAAAATGTATGTACAATTATTTTTTGAAAAAGTATAATCGTAATTCAAAAAAAATTCAATTAAATTTACGTAAAAATATTAAAAAATTGAGCGAGGCATGCGCGCATGACGGGAGATCTCCCGGTACTGAATAAAATTAAATAAATCGTATTAATAAATACATTCCAGTGGGAAACGATGCGTTTCGGGAAAACAAAAGAAAATCTAGAATTATCTATTAAATTTATCGTCTTGTTAAGCTTATAACTTTTCTAAAAATAAAGGTAAAAAAAATCTAAAAACAGGGTCATCTGTGAAAAGCTGGGCCCTACAAAACGTATTTTTTAGATTTGAAATTGGTCTTACTGCTGCGAAGCTACGGCTGAAATGGTAACATCCGGATGTAAGCTTCCGTCACGCAAAAACGTTTCATTTTGGGACGATATTTTTTGCTAAACTCGTTAGTTGCATTTTTCCTCTATCGATTGAGATATCGCAGGTGAATGTAAGCCTCCCCGTTGCGGAGCAGCATACAAAAATATAAAAAACGCTAAAAAAAGGCACTAAAAAGATTGCAGCTGCTTGGACACGCGTTTGGAAGTAATTATTTTTAATAGAAAAGATGCGCACCGTCAAGCGCCACGCGGTGATGCCACTTGCGTGTCTGTGTGATTTTTTTTGACCGAGTTATTAAAGAAACGGAAATTTCGACTTTGGTTGCGTACCGAGAAAAGTGGAGGGGGTGAAAAAAATTTAAAAATATGCGCAAAAGATGGCGCCTCCAACTGTTCTTTGAAACTGGTACTCGATTTTTTAATTTCTTTAAAAATACGTCTACAGTCGCAGAAACGGCGCCCTCGCGAAAACGGACCGAAAACGGGGGTTTATTTTTGTATTTCGGCGAGAAAGAAAGCTACGCAAAATTGATGTATGTAAGAAAAAAAGATGACCGGATTCGGCACAAAACGTCGTACTTTTTTTTTTAATCCGATCGCAAAACACCGAGATGTGCAATAAAAACGAAATTTCACGCCATCGAGCATAGAAACTAAAAAAGAAAAAGAAGAAAAGAAATTTTTAGAAAAAAATACGCGGTAAAGAGTTGGCCTTTGTATTCTTTTTAAAAATTGTGATTATCGTGTATACTCGCGGAGAAAACGGTAAAAACGTGCGAAAAAAAAGCCGAAAAAACCCCAAAAAACGGCTTTGTCAAAAAAGGCCGAAAAAGTGTAAAAGTGTATAAAAAAGTGTATAAGGATAAGAAGGAAAAAATGATGAATTAGAAATCACGCGTTATCGGCGTGTCCATCATAATCAAGTTTCAAATTCTAAAATTTCGAAAAACTCGCAAAGTTATGAGGCAAAAACGACTTTTCACTCTAACGGGCATAGAAACGACATTAGAAGACGAAGAAAAATTTTTTTTAAAAAATCTCACGTATCAAAAAGTTTTCCTTTGTATTTTTAAAAAAATTTGTGACAATCGCGCAAACTCGCGGAGAAAACGGTAAATATGTGCGAAAAAAAAGTCAAAAAACGCAAAAAAACGGCAAATGTCAATAATTCGATGTGACAAACATATATCGCGGAAACTACCTTACAACTTTAATATATATGATTATGGAATGCAACATGTTTAACTGAAATCAACATGAATATGTATGGAACTAAATAATTAAAATAAATAATAAAATGAGAACTTAACATCACAATAGGTATTTAACACAAGATATTATAATGCTTTGCTCTTCGCTTAATTTAACTATGTATGTAATTTTCTACACGGCACATCAGTAGTAATAAAATATACATTTATGTTGCATTACTGACATCTGTCAAGTCAATATACAATTGCAACATTTGTTTACTCAAATGGATGTTAATCAGCACCTGTAATATTTCCCAGCCCACTGTGATGATCCAAATGCAGATTACGTGCCATGCCCTGACCCTTGTCCCCTGACGTGTGGTAATTTGCTCACCCACGATTCCACCTCCTGCACTCTCTTGTGCCCGGCCAACGGCTGTCAGTGCAAGCCGGGATATGTTAAGAGGAATGATTCCATTGATTCTGATTGCATCCTGGCATCAGAATGCCGTGAGTAGACATAATATTTTAATATACCTTTAAGTCCATTTTACAATGCTCAGATCCTTAGAATGTTTTGAAGATTAATATTGTACACAGAAAGTTCTTTACATTAGAATGAGTTCCATTCCTAGAGCTCATTCACATGTTAAATTTGCTCACAACTCAAACCAGGTGTGCAAAGACCTCTGGCAGCTGGTGTATGTGAATGGGTTTTGAGTGGCGAAATGAAATGAGTTACTGACTGAAGGAGGAGGTTATATGAGATAGCTCATCAACATTCGAAGACATAGAGCATGATATTACCCAAGATGTCGGAATGCACCGATTCAAGTTCTTGGCGAGACTCATATTCTTAAGAATCGTGCAAATGGTGCAACAGTTCAAGTTGTACAAACTGACAAACTTGATCATTTTCTTGGTTGGCTCCATTCTCTCTATTTTTTCCCTACCAACTTCATCACCACCCTTCTTGCACATTACATTTAAGTCATCAATAATATTATCTCACATTTACGTAATTCGCACAAGAAATGATTTAATAATTTGATTTACTCTTTTAAATTGTTTATTTTGCTGAAGAAGGAAACCTGTTAGAATTCCATTTAGAACTGTTAAATAAAAGTATTAGGAGACAACTACATTATTAAAATATATTTTGAGGCCCCAAGCTTACTAACGTCTAATGTAAATTCTATAATGATTCTTTGCAGCTCCTCTAAACTGTGGGCCAAAAGAGGTGTGGAATTCCTGTCCGACTTACTGTACGTCTGATGTAGATTGCTTTCAATATATGTTTCAATATATTGGAGACTGTACTGCACCTCCACCAGATTATGTTTGCACACCTCGTTGTCAGTGTAAACCTGGTACGGTGAAGATTAATGGAGAATGTGAATCACCAAATAAGTGTAAGTAATAGTATTGCTGAAATCATCTTAATCAGTAGTAAGTATTTATAGAGATCTTCATTGTTGTTGCATAGTGGCAAGAGCAGTGATGGAAGAACATGGAAAAGATCAAAGTGTGTTTAGAAGAATATGGGTCCTCCAACTAATAATGGTTTTAAAGTGCAGTCAGGAATGGTTGAAACTGTATGTTTATCGGAAGGAAATACATTTTTGTTGGGAGGAAGAAAAGAATGGATTTATTTGCTATACACACCCCACACATATATGTACCTCCCCCCACGTCCAACGCATGTTGCATGTGCTTATATTATTGTTCACCTGACCCTTGATCTCAATTATTATTTTTTTGTTGATTCCATTCTACCCTTATATTTAATTTCCTTGATGTGGACATTAACAATCCTTGAAAGTTGCCTCTGATATCTGGCACTTTGTCATTTGAGTGGTTATGTCAAAATATTGGAATATTATACCTATTTGAAATTAATTCTTTTGCAAAAAGTCTGATTCCAAATGTTGATGAACATTATTTACCTATATGTGTATTGACTAAAAAGTATTTAAAGGAATGTTCCCATATTTTATTAATTTGATAATTTAATATTTGTAGTCAGTGAACATGGCATCAAGTGATGTTTTGCATTATTTTGAGGTTCGTAGATGCTTAAAAATAAATGTTCAAGTATTTTGTTTGTAACGTTGTGGAAATTCATTTTTAATATTTAAAAAAATGAGGGTAAACAACACTGTTTTATTCCACTATATTTATTCTGAATTGTTAGAACGTTTTCGGGATTTCTCCCATTGTCAATAACAACACGTTTAGTTGTAAACAGTGTTGTTTACAACTAAACGTGTTGTTATTGACAATAACGTGTTGTTATTGACTAAACGTGTTGTTATTGTCAGGAATAAAACAGTGTTGTTTACCCTCATTTGCTTAAAAATGTTGATGTAAAAAATACATTTATTGATGTTTTGCAGTTTGGATTTAGATCTTGAGACAATGTTTTGAAAGGAATTCAAAGATATTGAAGGATATGGAAATAATTTACGAATTTCAGAAGTTGAATTGATTTAAATTTTTATATAAGATTTTTTGTGGTTGCTCATCATTATTATGTGGGGGAATCATCACGTAAGACAAAATGACTAACTTTGCAGGAGGCATTTTTGTGTTAAAATGCACATTCGTGTACCATGTATAAGGGCCGGTTGTATCATCTTGGAAAAAAGTAATATTTCTTAAAATCTGTAGATTTTTACCAAAACGGGTTGTTTGACAGTGGAAAATTGGATTGTGGAAAATGCAAAAACCAATGTTTTAAACTAAAGATTACTATAAACCAAGTTGATGCAACCGGCCCTTAGTAGATTATTTCCCCGGTCATAGATTTTTGATATTTAATTAGTGATTGTTTTTAATAACTTTTTAGTCCTGTAACATTATTTCATCATAAATATAAAAAAAAGTATTTATAAGCAAGTGTTCTGAATTAATTTCTGCATTAGTATTTTAATCTTTAAACAATGTATTTTACAGCTGATGGATATATTATTATACTATATATATATATGTTTTGCTTGAGGTTTCCGCGTTTTTTGCGAGGTTTTGTTACATATATCATTATAAATATCTCTTATATCTTATGATATATATACTAATATATATTAGTTATGCATATTGACTATAGGGTTACTTGAAATTACACACCCTATATCGCAGGTTGTCAATCAAACGCCCACCCTGTAGACTGCCCTGCTCCCTGCGAGAAGTCCTGTCACCTCATCCCCTTGCCCGGATGTACTGTTGATTGCTCCGTGAAGACATGCCAGTGCTTACCAGGATATGTCAGAGAGAATAATACGTGCATACCTAAATCTAAATGCAGTAAGTTTGATGATTTTTTTTATCTATACAAATTTGTATATAAAACTGACTTTCTGTTTTACACAATCCTACACTGTTTGACCGATGTGAACAAAATTTGCACAAAACATAGGCATCCTTTTACTACAATAAGTTAATTAACAAGACTATAAAGGGATACCAAATTATATTATAAGCAGTTTTAGGTTTTATTGAAGATTAGGATAAATGTATTCTTTAGTATTATCATTTCTTAAATAGTTCTCTCATTTGTGTACATTGTATAGTGAAGCATTCAATTTTTATATTAAAAATATCAAATATTGGTAAGGCGACATAATAGACAAATGTATATACCTCTGCAAATGATAATTAATTTAATAACTGTTAAAAAATAACCTTTCCTGGAGGCATGTTTCCAGTTCTTCCATATTAAGTCAGCAATGACGCTGCTTCTGTGAGGCTAAACTTGACATTAGATGGCGTTAGTCAGCCTGCACACCCGGAGTACAAATGAGACTGCGCCTGCGCCGGCGTGAAGAAACATATTTTAATTTTGCCTCCAAATTACGAAAAGAAGAAAAAACAATTGCGTTTTTTCTGCTTCTCCTGGAATGTGCATTTTTTCGCATCGAATGAACGGATATTATAATTGATTAGTAAATGTTGTAATCATATTGTTCCGGGATTTCACCAGTTTATATTCTTTCGCGTGTTATTTGTGACGTGGAAGAACTATCAAAGACTTCTCAAGATATCTACAAAAAAAGGCGGCACAAAGATCCCTGTGACCAGATGATTTTGATTTTGTCTTCGTAGCTGAAGAGCATAGTCTATCGCAGTTCAGTGGTCATTTTGTTGGCGTATTTTGGTTTACTCCTGTATGTTTTTCAGAGAGAGGAAACGTAATTTTACATTTTTTTGCATGATTATCATATTGAGAGGTATTAATTGAATATTAAATTCAATAAAACGGATGGTTACTTACACGCTGTCCGTACAAAGATATACAAATCTTTAACATTACTGATCTTAGTTTCAGTTACGTTTGGCTTAATACATTGTTGCAGAACATCATCACAACTTAATTCAGATTTTCGAAACATTATTTAATAAATATAATAAACCATAAATACATATAGTCATTCTGTACATATATTTATAATTACTACTGATGCAACGAATACTACTTTCACAAATACGAATATTACTTTCACGAATACGAATATCAAATTTGGCGAATACGAATACGAATATGAAACCTACTACATATTCGGCGAATACGAATACGAATAATTCAATAAGGTTATAAATAATACACCACTGTCCTTTTTTTGCTAAGGGATTTAATATTTACCACTGGCAAATTTTTGTTCAATAAGCACAGCATTTGTAACTTTTCAGGCGTTAGGAGATTTCTTTTATCCGTTTGTACATTCCCAGCGGTCGAAAATAATCTTTCTGAGGCGACAGTAGACGGCCTTAAAGAAAAATACTTCTGGGCCAGTTTTTTCAGCTTAGGGAAATATATATCTTCACGCCAGAAAAGCAATTGATCAGCAGAAGGTGAGATATTGGATTGTTTGAGATATGTATCTACCTCATTCCTATTTTCTGAATTTCCTGTGAAAAAAAAAAAGTTTAATATCTTGGTATTGTTGCTTTTAGAATAGTTAAAACACATAAAAATTCATAAAATAAATGTAAAAAAACGAACCGAAAATATTGAAATTGGTTCTTCCATTTCCGCCTCAATTATTTATTGGCATGCTTGCCAAATTCCTCTACTCGTCGATGGTTTAGGTTCTTATCTGGCTGTCTTGTCGGTCTTTCAATTACTCTTTCATCAAGAGCAGCACAAAGAATCGTCCGAACCCTTTCAACTACAAGCGGTGTACTGAAAATTCTTGTTTTAAATCGAGGATCGAGTACTGTTGCCAAAACATAATTGTTCCCCACAGGAACACGCAAAAGATGGTGTGGTTCCACGTGTCCAAACTCGAAGAAACGCACCGAAAGTTTCAGATGGCAAAGTCGTATAAAACCAATCTAGAAACGCCGGTGTAGTAGAGGTCGCCTTAAAAGGGCCAAAGAAGATCCAGAGAAAGTCCAAGTAGTCAGCAGGGTCGTTGTAGGTAGAAAGAAATGAAAGACCAGTAAAAGTGATCTGATAGGCTCTCAAAGCACCTTCAGGAGTACTAAATTGCTCGCCGTTATGAAACCGTTTATGTAGCCAAATTACAAAATCCCCTCCATAACTCCATCGTAAAACAATCAGCCAATCACAAAGCTCGCTTTGCCGATTTCAGCACTCGCGCCATCTCTGGGTTAATTTTGGTACTAATCAGTCTGACGATCGGCTGCGGAGATCGGCAGAAAGCACTTCGCTCCGACATAAAAAATCCTAAAAATGGTTTCATCGTCTTTTTGAGACGTAAATCATGTTAATTTATACAAAACTAAACCTTGCTGATAATCTAACACAGTCTATGGGACCCGCAAGGCAGTATTAACAGAGTTATTACAAGTTATGTGCCGAGTGCAATCGGCTAGTTACATTAAATTCAATAAAAAATAGTTCTCAAGTAGACACACAAATCTTTGTATAACAATTACGAAGTATATTTAATAAGGCTGATTGACTATAGTTCGATGTGTGGACAATCCATATTACGTCAGTAATAAATAATTTTATCAAATAAAATTCCCCCTGCGCCTTTGGTGCAATTTATATTTGTGAATATATGTTTTTTTGAATAGGTATTTATCAGAAGAATACAATAAAGAAAGTTTTAATAAAATCAGACTGCCATAGCGGTCAGTATTTGATTTTGACTGAAAGTCACCTTTTTCGGCACGGTATTGCTCGGCCGGTGACGCCGCTATCAGCGATTGCGCTCGTGTTGAGCGTAAAAGGCCCGTTTTAGGGTCACTATTTTTTAATCCCCCTTTTTATGTTTTCTATGCGTTTCTCAACTTTTTCTGTGTTTTTAATAAAAATTATTTTTTGAAATTTTTTAATTTATATTTTGCGTATATGGTGCTCCACGCACTGTTCAGTAATGATGCTCCTCTGCCAGTCTACGTCCAGGCCGAAGCACTCGGTCTTGTGCGATAAGACTCTGATTTTATGGGCTGGGTTCCCATAGATCGGATGCAAGCGATATTGAGGCGGTCGGTCTGCAGCCCGGCCGCCCCACTTTAATTTTCGGAATACCAGCCGGGCGCACCCTTATTGCTGGTTCTCGGAATAATTCTGACTATATGTCAGTCTCAGGAATCGAGATTATCACACCTCGTATGCGGGTTAAATCCAGAAATATTCGAAAACATTTCCATAAATGCCGCGAACGGCCATTTATCCGAGATTATCACACCTCGTACGCGTGTTCCAAGGTCCAGAAATATTTGGAAAATATTTCGACTTTCATACTGACCATATGTCAGTCTCAAAATACCGAGAGTATCACGCCTCGTACACGGGTTCCAAAGTCCGTCAAGAACTATAGCTAACTCCACATTAGTGCCCGGTGCAGGCGTACTATCATCATCTTCATCATTGCAGCTCAAGTACTATAGCCAACTCCACGTTAGCGCCTGGTGCAGGCGTACTATCATCATCATCATCATTGCAGCTCAAGTACTATAGCCAACTCCACGGTGCAGGTGTAGCGCCTGGTGCAGGCGTACTATCTAATATTATTATTCATAGAGTCCCAAAAAACAGTATGTCTTTTATTCCATCTTTTACCTAAACATAACACAACTTGCGTTGTTTCACAATGACGTCACCGTCTCGCGGCGATCGTGATTGTGAATTTGATTCTGTCCGAAACAATAATTATCATCAGATTCCATAAAAAAATCTATCCAAATGCCCAGTAAGTAGATCGTTTGCTAGGTTTTTTACGTCAGGATGGGCAGAAAGATCATTTATAGTTTTACTGAGACATGATTTAAGACCCCGTATTATTGGAATTGCTTGTATGTTGTTGAGTCTTTGCTAAGTTCTTTGGTAGCATCATTAAAATTGATCAGGACATCAATTATTTGGTTCACAAGAGGCCATTGCCTCGCAGTGATTTCGTGATGACAATTAGGTAGGGATGGTAAACATCTTGAATAGCCGAGCGTTGTTCACATAATATTTTTAACATTTGGTATGTAGAGTCCCATCTAGTTTCAATATCTTGAAATAAAACATGTTTAGGCAAGTTATTTGCCTCTTGAGGAGCTCGCAATGGTTTAAGTGCAAAAGTTGAGTGGTTGAAATGGGTAATGACTCCCCTACAAGTAAGGTTATTGGCTGAATAAGGAATTTTTCAATGTTAATTGGATATTTTATACTAAACAAGCCAAATGCTTAACATTAAGATCAAGTTCTTGGATTGATTTACGCATATTTCTAGCATTGTCTGTAATAACTGCTACAACTTTATCCAATAATTCCCAGTCTAGAAACAAAACATGCAAATTATGGGCAATATTTTCTCCTGAATGAGAGTCCCCTTCAAAAGGACAAAATTCTAAACAAGAAGAATTGAGCTCAAACTTTTCATTGACACCATGGGCAGTTAGACTTATAAAATCCTTGACATGTGAGGAAGCGTCACTGGTCCACATGTCAGCAGTCACAGAGAGGAATACAAAGTTTTTTTTAGCTCCTCTTTCAGTTTCAATTTGACACGTTCGTACATATCTGGGAAAATTGTTTCTGTTATGTGAGTTGTAGACACCATATTGTATCTGTAAAAAATAAAATTAAGTAGCATTTAATATAAATATGTGTAAAAATAAGGCCGTGAGGTATATTTATTTATTAAACAGAGACAAACATTTTCAACCTCGAGCTATTGCTTGCCCAACGTAACTTGGCAACGTATGGCGAATTTTGAACTAAAACCCGCCCCGCCCGCACCCGGCGGTAACCCCTCGCCCTGTCATTTAGTTCAATTTTGTATTTGGTCGGGAGCTGTGACATCTTGATTACCAATATACACTGAATTATTATGTCCAAAACATCCTAAACAGTCCGGGATGGTGCAAGAACAATTGCCAACGAAGTATTAAAGTTTTGGGAAGCTGAAAAAGCGAATAATGGACCGAAATTACCGTCTGACAGTTTGACAAATAGAACGGCCGCCATTACTGCATGGTTTCTTTAGTGCTGCCCGACCAAATTTCTGTATTTAATACGACACCGGTCACCGGACATTCTGTACACTATGTATTGTGTAATAAATTTACACCCTGACAACTTCTGTTACGCGACAGGGACGCCCTCCCTCGCACGCCAAGTTATAGTGAGTCGACGGTATCTATTTTTATTTACCAAATCAAGAGGTTCCATATCCAGACAAATTTGTTCTCTAATTATATACGTTATTTTGACAGCCCTAGGATCATTACTTTTGTTTTTTTTTTCAAAAATTCTTTTATTTTTGCTTGTTTTTTAGCTGGTGTCACATCAATGTTGGTTTCATCTGTGGTGGTGCAACAGTTTTGAGTATCAGAAAGCTCTTTGTTATGAAATCTTTTCATGTGTGTCCACAATGGAGTAGTAGTGAATCCCTTAATAGTCGCAGTATTACCCCCGCGAGACACTGCCTGCATATGGCCTTACTTTCGTCATCTATAAACAATTTAAAAATTATTTTAGACTTCCCGAACAAAACAAAATAAACTCGTCTCAATGGGCCGGCTTTGTTTTGGGACGAGTTCGCTAACAAGTCATGTACACAAACTCTTTATTCTTTTTAACAAAAACAAACATATAAAGTTATACCTTATTTAAATTTAACTTACCAGATTTCTTATCGAAATGTTTCCAAATATCACTTTTTTACGCATAAGAGAGGTCATGGTATTAGATTTATTTAACGAACAATACGTATTACAAAACAAAAACTACATGAAATGAGCACCTAACCTTTTTAAAAATCCAAAAAAATTAAATGAAAGAACTCATGTAATGCTGTGAAACAATAAACAAGTAACAATGTAACAATCACAACAATTGACAGCTTGAGTTCCAAAGAAAAAAATTGGAGAACTCAACAAACCCATTCATTCAATGTAAGGGGAATCCCCAATAATAGAGATGTGTTCGGATACACGGTGACAGTCAAACCGTAATTTGCATTGCGTTCAATTATAAATAGTTTGTTTTTAATATTCGTAACGATATTCGTGATGATATTCGGCGAATACGAATATTCATATTCGTATTTGTTACATCACTAATAATAACACATAACTAAAGTTCATAATGATTTGAATACCGATCTATTGGAACAGTGGTTCGGTGGTTTCAAAACTTTTTCAGTTCACAACATCCTCAGTACATCAGGATTTTTCCACGGCAATCCAATTGCCCCTCTGCAAATATGTTTCAGTCTCTCTGCAAATCTATGTAAACTTTTTCTCAATTGTTTCTAAAGAAGAGAGATGCTTTTATCTTTAGAGAATCTCTGAGACAGCAATTATGCTCTCAGTGTGATATCTATCTCATTAAAATGTCAAGCAGTGGTTTATAACTAATTTTCTATATTCTAGCAAAACACTGAAACATCACCAAGATAGAATGATTCTGTTATACAATACTGTTAAACTATTGCTTGCCTAACGTAAATTGGCGTGCGGCGACTTTGGAACTAAAACCTGCCCCGCCCGCACTCGGCAGTAACCCCTCGCTCTGTCATTCAGTTCATTCTCGTATTTGAGCGCGAGCTGTGACATCTTGATTTCCAATATACACTGAATTATGTCCAAAACATCCAAAACAGTCCGGGATGGTGCAAAAAGTTTTGCGAAGCTGAAAAAGCAAATAATGGACCGATATTACCGTTTGACAGATAGAGTGGCCACCATTACTGGTCTCACTGGTCTGTTTCTTTAGTTTTGCCCGACCAAATTTCTATTAAAGGCTCACCTGAAATTCTGTACATTATGTAACGTGTAATAAATTTACACCCTGGAAACTTCTGTTACGTGACAGGGACGCCCTCCATCGCACGCCAATTTATACTGGTACGTCTATAGGCCCATGCAGTCAGTATATTGAAATAAGCTGTACGTAAATATGTACATACTTTGGAAAAAAAAACAAAATAAATGAAAACTTAGGTATATCTATTATTCGTATTAAAAGTAAAATGTAATTACATATTGTATTATTCTGACGGAATAATACTCGTATTAAAATACAAATTATATGAAAATAATTTTGAAAGGAATATTACGAGATGTATATTTATTTTGATTTATTTCACATAAATTCTAGATAAGTATAATTTATGTCAACATACTGACTGCCACCGCTGACTGTTACCCTATCTTTTATCTAGATTACCACTGTCATGGGCCTAATGAGGTGTACTGTAAGTGTATGAATCCCTGCCCCGAAACTTGTGAGTCCATCCATAGTCTCTTGCCCCCCAAAGCTTGTATAACCCCCAAGCCCTGTCCTGGAGGTTGTGAATGCAAGAAGGGATACGTGAGGAACAAGCACCATGTATGCATTAAAAAAGAAAAATGCCGTAAGTTTTTTTAAATCTTTTTTTATATTTAGTGAAATAATTCATATTTACATTAGTCCATTTAGAAGCTTTTTTTTAGAATAACCATGCTAGAAATGGCACTGCTCATAAATCTATCTAAGAGTCTGTTTCGACAAGACCACTGCTAATCTCTGCGAGTCCTGAGAGTAAGACTCACATCTATAGACAGACCAGGCTGACATAATCTGTTTATTTTATTAGCACTAACAAATTTATTAAAAGATTTTTTAATTTTTTTTTCTAAAATAACTAAAATACTTTCAATTAAACTATTGTTATCAGATAGCAGTTTAAAAAAATAGAATGCATAGTGAGGGAATTTCCGGGATCTCAAAATCTCAGCCCAGTTTACAGTATTTACGAATCCCACATGAGTCCAATCCTGGAGTTATTTGACTAAGAATGTGACGTAACTTCAGGATACCAAAATTATATCAGGACTAAATGATGAAACATCCTTGTTTTCATTATTTTATTTTTAATAATAAAATTATTTATTTTCAAATTGTTATTTCTCAATTTTCATCTTTTGTTCAAGGATTTCATACTATTACATACTTAATTGTGATCGATCTTTTCTTATAAATGAAAATAAAAAGAAAATAAGAGACTGATCCCAGGATCAACAGAATGAAATCCCGAAATGTCGGCTTGCGAATATGGCTTGGGATCAGATTTACCAATTGTAATGTAGGATACCTAATGTCACAGAGTAGCTTATCAGATAATAAATTAAGCATTTCTTTTAATACATATTTTTCTACTTGTCCATACACAACGTCACAATATTGCAGTCGTATCTGATTTTACATTTTGATTTCAGCAATTGATTGTGGGGATCCCAATAAGGAGTTCTTGGAGTGTGGCTCGGCCTGCCCTCCGACTTGTGATGAAAGAAAACCACACTGTTCCAAAAAATGTAAAAAAGGATGTTTCTGTAAAAAAGGATACATTCTCAATTGTAAAGGCAAATGTGTACTGCCAAAAGCTTGCCCTTAGGTACTAGTTTTATTTTTGCTTAAAGCATACATTTTCGACATTTTGAAATGCAATCAGCATATTGGTTTGTTTGTTTTCAATATTTTAATAAATTTTAAGAGTCTTATAATGTTAAAACTTAATAAAGAAATGTGTACTTATGTTTTTGTATTTTTATACTTTCACTGAAAGAAATTTTTGACAGTGATTTCTGTTTGCTATGTTGTAATCATAACTACAGTTCACACAACTATGTTGTGGTTCATAGGAGCCTGATATGAGGCCACAATGAGTCTTTGGAATTAGAAAACCATCATCTGTTTTATCAACTCAAAAGTTTACAATGCTAGCAGAAATTTTTCATAAAATTTGACATTTAATACATCTGCAATTTTTTTTTTATGTATTGTTAATCACTATTTTTTTTTCATGGGGCCTCCCAAAAACGATACAGAATACAACACAGATGGCTCTCTGAAGTGCGTAACAACTTGTTAGTATGAATATAATAGAATAGAATAGTGAGAATGTGTTCTCACTATTCCAAATGTTTTTGACTTAATATCGCTGGTGAAAAATAATATAATAAATAATGTGATGTTTGAAGTTCAGTCCAACTCTGTGACACAACAAATCATATTGTTGGCATATGACAATTGTATTAATTTTATGGAGTTCACAGTAGGCACTATATTTAATCAGGGGACTTGAGTCGTCATCGAATGCTGGAGTCAATCACACCTCTGATCTCTTCAGATTTAAAAAACATTCGACACACTGGAACATGCCATATTACTGACAATAACGGATGAATGTGGAATACGGGGACTACTTAAAAATGGCTATAAAATTATGTAACAAACACAAAACTTACACTATGCTGTTGTAACTATCTATGGTTGAAATAACAAATACATCCTTAAACCATAGAAGTTACCGATTTTAAAATGACAGGAGTTTGTCTTTTTGTTCGCGCGTATTTTAAGATATTCAAATCTTACGATGCCAGATGTTTTAAATCACGTTCCTGATAATAAATGTGTTTCGGGCCGCCTATAAAAGCATGGCGGGCCACATGCGGCCCGCGGGCCTGGCTGGTCTAAACTGTTATTCTTATAAGGCCCGGTTGTTTCAAATTCGATCAAAGTAAGCGTAGAGTTTAAACTGAAATTTTACGTTCTCCACCAATCAGACAATCCGTTTTCGTAAAAATCTATGCTTTTATCGACCGCTTACTTTGATCGAACTTGAAACAACCGGGCCTAAGTCACACAATTTGAGATTTGTATTTGATTGTATCGATGATTGGTATTGTGTTTTTGTGTTTTTGTTTTTGTGTTTGTGTAGTTTGATTTGACTTTTGTGTAGTGAACCGATGGTTTGTGTAGTTTGATTTGACTTTTGTGTAGTGAACCGATGGCAGCCTTTCGAATTGCTTAAATAATTGTAATATTCAACAAGAATTTTATTAAATTATAGAACTTTTAACTCACTACCTACACAATGTATTTATGACAGATTGAACAATATCTATAGAGAAAAAACACTTTTTCAAAGCACCCCCCTTAGATACAGAATTAATGGAACTAGTTTGATTCATACAATTTGTGCTATGTAAGTTGGAGCTACTTCTGAAAATAATGAAATAAATGATCCGATATTCATCTGGAACTTTTACTGGTACTGGAACAGTCGGCCATGTCAACATCAACGTCGCACGTAAATTAAAAAGTTCAAGAATGCATATTTGCCAGCAGAAAAAATAAAATTGATTAAAGAAAATGTACATATCAATTTCTTTCTTATTAAACGCTATTCTTGATGT
Organism: Agrypnia vestita; assembly: GCA_016648135.1. NCBI lineage: Eukaryota > Metazoa > Arthropoda > Insecta > Trichoptera > Phryganeidae > Agrypnia > Agrypnia vestita. Next base: position 37,848 of record JADDOH010006773.1, on the reverse strand, counting down.
GACACGAATATGAAATAAAATACATAATGTTTTTTAAATAATCCGTACATCGCCTTTCTTTAACATCTTTTTATATGAATTCGAGCCGAAATTTTTAATTAAAATTTATTATTATTAATTATAAAAATAATTAAAAACCAACATTTTTATAGCTAGTGTTGAAACATTGTTGAAGCATTTAATTCATGAGATTTTTTGATAGTTTGTAAATCAAGAAAAAATATTTTTTTGTATTGATGATCTGTAGAAGATACTTACTATGTATAAAAGTGATCTGTAAAAGATTAGTAATCAAGAAGTTGAAATTGAAATAACACATTGCCAATTAATTCTGAGCGGAAATTTGAGATTTAACTCTTGATCAGAAATTTTTTCGATATTCTGCATACAAAGTGTCGAAATGTACAATATTATGTAGGGTGACACAGGCTTTTCTGACGATCGACTGATCCTACAGTATTATATCCTTAAAAGGAGAAGTAATTTACTTTGATCTCGAACAATACTTTTTTGTCGGAAGAAATTGATTTTTCCGCAACTCTAAATGAATTTTACCGCAGGGCATTGTCGACAATATTTTTTTTCAAGGTTTCTATTTCACTTGGGTTTTGATAATTTTACATTTATATCAATGAAAGGTGCGTAGGTGATGTATCTGAAACACTGTTTCTTGGACTGTGGTTAGGTCAGCCATTACCAGAGCAATGGCTCCTCAGACCACATTTTAATCAGTCGAAGAGCACTATAAAAATCAGAAATATATTTGTCATTATGTCCAAACAAAGTATCAAGTTACGACAAACGGTACTAGGTACTAGATTTGGTAATTGGTATATTGTAGGAGACCGGGATTATGCCCTCAAACCATATGTACAGCAATTTTTAATGCTACAACGGGCCTAAACGCCCAATTAATTGCTGTTCGGCAAAAAACACCTAGATTTTAAAGAAATCAGAAAGATGTATTGCGACCTCACTGGGAATCGAACCCGGAATTTTCAGTATGCAGAGCCAGTGACATGGCTACTAGATTACGAATTTCGATGTTGTTTACCAATGTTGTCGCATGGTTTGGTCATGTGGAACTGATGAGCAAGGAAAGGATGGTAAGGAAAATTGTTTGTAGAAGGCAACAGAAACAGAGGGCGTCCGCGGAATAATAGTAATAAAATAATATATTCAGTGTATGAAACTCTTTCATTGTATTTTATATAGCTATTAACAGGAAAATGAAAATTTTAATAAAAAATACAACTCTCAATTATAATTAAATGAAGCCAGATCTCTTTTGTCTTTATGCCTTTCCAAAACAACTTCGTGAATTTCCTGCCGATTCTTTTGTTAGGTTTTGAAAATATCTAACTGAACCACATACCTATAATTTATTCTGCATATCACTTGGAGTCATGGGCTTTGGTTTCAGTTTTCTATTACCTGCAAACAAAGAAAAGGTTATACACAGAAAACTAAAGAAATACAATAGGTACAGATCAAATAAAAACATATTGTTTTCGCTAACACATAGGTAGGAAAACATTTAATTTCATCAATAATCTAACATTCCTGGAGCATTTTCTCTCTAGAATCTACTTCGAAAATCTGTTGGACAGTACACATTTAGGCGGGAACAAAGCCACAAAGCATTTTATTCGTTGCGTAATGCGGCCTACTTTCATCTTCATGTGGACATCCTCACTTCTTATTAGTAAAACAGTATTGTTGATGATATGATCGTCATGTTTGTGTCGAAGAATTTGCGTCTGTCAAATGAAATTTAAATGACGTGATGCCATGTGCAAAATTATTTTGGCGTGCATTTGTCTATGATTTTTAGTTTACAGAATTGCAACATTCCACTATTTGTCGTGAAACAACTGTTTCTGTGTGATTTCGCGTAACCTTGAGGTTAAACTCGGATTAACCCAGGATTTACGCATACTTTGATCCAACTTGAAACAACTGGGCCTTAGAGCAGATTGTGTCAACATGGATTATAGTAATCTTTTGTATAAACCATTGATGTTGCGTTTCCCACCAATGACACAATCCAAAAACCATAGATTTTTACGAAAGTTTTCTTTAATCCAATTCGATACAATCGGCCCTAATTGGTTCATTTATCTATAATGCGTCAATGTTGAAAAATTAACCTATTAAATAAAAATAAAAATTAGCCTCTCTACAAATGACAGTTTTGTTGGACAAGGGCAACTGGAGATTTTCTCACTTCTCATATCGAGGGTTCTGGGTTTGATTCCCAGTGAGCACCTAATTAATCTAGGAGATTTTATCAAGCCTGTAAACATTTTTGTGGTGCGCTTCGCCACAGTAATTGGACTTCAATGCCTTTTGTTTTAATTTTTTTTTTATAATTCTGACTATTATGATTATTTGGATTAGTAAAATTAGAAATAAGAACGGGGTTTCTGCATACATTTACAAAGTCTTTCATACGATATATGATTCGCAATAAATGTGAAATAAAAAGATAACAATAACCGAAAACAAGACTCACGCACTACCAACAGACAGTGAGAACTTTTATGTCAATTTATTCAAAGATTTACTTCACTTTTGAAAAAGTCTTTACTCAAACTATTGCAAAATAATAGAAATACGAAATCTTTATTTGCGATTACTTCAACAAACAATAAAAACTGTGGCACACGCAAACTTTCGCATCGATTATAGAAAAAATGGGTTACTTTTAATTCCTTCTAAGAATGAATTTTAACTTTTTTACATCGTTCTGATTGGTTGAGAACCTTTATTCCTTCAGTAAGAATACACGCGAAGGATTTTGAACTTTACTAAGAATTACTTATCTATTACATTACTTATCTAAGAATGAATTTTAACTTTTTTACATCGTTCTGATTGGTTGAGAACCTTCATTCCTTCAGTAAGAATACACGCGAAGGGATTTGAACTTTACTCCGTAATATTATAATAGATGAATGGAAAAAATGCACAAGAAGAAGAAGCGTGGATCCGCATTCCGGAAGTTTACGGATGTAGCGCGGATCCGCATTCCAGCATACCAAGGGTTATAAAAGAAAAGAAAAATGTTAATTGTAATTTATTACATTTTTTTATAAACCACTTGGAGTAACTCTATGTCTAATTACATGTTGGGAACAATATGTGCAACTTCCCAAGTCAAGTGAAAAAGGGGGTGGCACCTTCCAGGAATGCAGAAAAACGATAAGTCGAGAAACAGTAGATCCATATAACTTCCGTATAGCTAAAACCCGGTGTCCCCAAAACATATAGCTATTGTTAAGGTATTTTAATGGATTTGGGATTTAACAATATTCATATCATATTCATCTAAAGAAGATCCGATATCATCCAAATGTAGAGATCCTGTTTTTTTTAACAAATACATCGCTCATATATAATTTAAGCATTGTAAACCACCAAAATATAATTTTTTTGAACATTTTAACTGGTTACCGATAGAGATACCTATTAGAAACCGTGACTATTACTTTTTTATCATAGAGCACTAAAAACTGCCTCGACATGTTTTATTACTCGGCTGCTAGTAATAATTATTTTAATGTTAGCAGTGTATCAAATAATAATTGTTATCGTGATAGTCGAGAGAATAAAATGACACATTAAACCATCAAGCACATGAATTTTTAAAGTACATACAATCATTCAGTGAATGTAAAATCATGGTCTCATAAATATATAGGTTTTTATTACTATTTGGTGGTAAGTACCATGAAAATAGGAAATAAAATAATGTAGTATAATGTAAATAAAGTTGATTATGAATTAAAAGAAACTATAGATAAGTAAGAAAATATTAAAAGTTTTAAAATATAATTTGAATTGAATATTATGCTAAATGCATGAGATGTGTTCAAATAATATTGAACCATCCCTGGGCTGGGTCCAGTATCTAGGTGGACCTGGACCCAGCCCTAAATTATAACTTCTTGTGACTTGACCACGACTATGTGACCACCCCTGGCACCAATGCTGGATCCGCTCCTGACCACGTGAATGTCGATATTGAATCCAATTTTGTCAAAAGTTAGGCGATACTCAAGTGGAAAGCATTTGCGAGATCCAATAGTCTTTCAGGGACCATGTTATGTACATCTCAAGGAAAAATAAGTGCTAAAACCACATCCCAGTAGGCCCTAATGTGCTGACAGAACAAGTGAAGAACGGATTTGTATTACGCACTATCACTATCAAATTGTAAGAGAACACTATTGCCTGCCCAACATAAATTGGCGTGCGGCGAGTTTGGAGCTAAAACCCGCCCCGCCCGCACCCGGCGGTAACTCCTCGCCCTGTCATTCAGTTCATTCTCGTCTTTGAGTGCGAGCTGTGTCATCTTGATTACCAATATACACTGAATTATTATGTCCAAAACAGTCCGGGATGGTGCAAGAACAATTGCCAATTAAGTTTTAAAGTTTTGAGAAGCTGAAAAAGCAAATAATGGACCGATATTACCGTTTGACAGTTTGACATATAGAGCGGCCACTGCGGAGCACGCTGTTATCCGACCAAATTTCTATTGAAGGCTCTGACACTGGTCACCGGACATTTAGTACATTATGTATTGTGTAATAAATTTACACCCTGGCAACTTCTGTTACGCGACAGTGACGCCCTCCTTCGCACGCCAAGTTATAGTGGTACGTCTATAGCTGTACACCTGAAAATGTGTGCAAAGAAAATGAAAATGTGTGAAAAATAATGGGTCATAATAATTGCAAGATTTTCAATCTGAAAATTCATGAATAGAAAACCGTTTATTTTATTAATTTGACCTTATGCGCCTAAACACAAAACAAAATATTATAAAATTAAATAATAATTTGCTCCCAATGTCTGAGGAAATCGTTGGCAACTACCAATGCGGCTTTATGCATTGATCAAATTTTCTCCTTGAGACAGATCTTAGAAAAAACGTTAGAATACAATGTCGAAACTCATCATCTCTTTGTATACTTCAAGGCTGCGTATGATGGCATAAATAGGAATGCATTGTACAATGCAATGAGTGAGTTTGGAATACCGCGTAAGCTGATCAATCTGATGAAACTAACAATGTCCCCGGTAAAGTGTAGAGTCAGGGTTGGCAGTGATCTGTCCGAGCCCTTTGAAGCGCTCCATGGGGTGAGACAAGGAGATAGATTGGCCTGACTATTATTCAACATAGCCTTAGAAATAGTTATTCGTGACTCAGGAACTGAGATAAGAGCAATGATATTTGACAACTCTGTGCAACTATTAGCTTACGCTGATGATATCGACATAATTGCGAAAACTCTCAATGCTTTACGTAATGCCTTCATAAATCTTGAAAGTTCTGCCAAAAACATGGGTCTCATAGTAAACCAGCAGAAGACCAAACACATGGCCGTAGGATGCACCCAACAAATCTCAACTCTCTCGTGTGGAAGTCAAAATTTTGAAACGGTACCAAGATTTACATACCTAGGTTCCCTGATAACAATAATACTACAGAGGAAATCCAGAAGCGCATAGTGAGTGTAAATCGCTTTATCCGCCTATAAAAGCAGATAAAATGCAGACTGCTGTCAAGAAACACCAAGATATTAGTGTACAAAATGCTTATTAGGCCAGTATCACGTAGCAGCTGAGACGTGGGTACTAACTAAGACGAATGAGCGAGCACTGGACGTTTTTGAAAGGAAAATTTTAAGGCATATTTTCGGACCAGTTCTAGAAAATGGACTTTGGCGCAGACGTTACAACAATGAGTTCTATACTCTGTTTAAGGAGCCAAACGTCACAAAATTTATAATACTGGGAAGACTTTGGTGGCTGGGTCATGTGGAGAGAATGTCCGAGCATCACGCACCAAAGTCCCTGCTGAACTCAAGGCCAATAGGACGAAGGCAAATGAATCTCATCAGAAAGCAACTTAAATTAAAGTTATTATGAACTCAAAATATTCTTTTTATTTCAACATTTTATTATTTAATGATAGTTATTGGAAATCACTTTCTTTGCTAAATCATGACTTCAACAATTTTATTGCACATAATGCTTGGTATATATTACTGGCAAACCATTTAAATACTATAAAAACTGTTTACTTCGCAGGTGTGGGAACTTATTCAAATACGTATTTACTTAATTACATCAGAAAAATGATGCTAATCTACGTTGCATCATTAGCTTATTTCCTTATCCTTTTAGTTCATGAGTGTGTTTCTGATTCTGTTTTGAATACGCCTCCAGGTATTTAATTTTATATCTTATGCCAACATATATCTTTTATCAATCTTATGTCAACATATGTCTTTTCTTATAAAGTGCACACATATTATATTTCTAGTATGTATAATTTTGTTTATTAACTCAAACCGATGTTCTATACTTCTGATGCGTTTGTTTCACAGTATTTAGTATTAGATTTATAAATTCCACAATCTATGAATGTGTATGAAAGTGGACACGGCACTTTAGGAGAGAAGAGTGTGGCGTTCTATACTCACCACACTTACCGTAGGGAACCTGCACAATGGAAAGTAAATCAAAATATTTGTTTTTTATAAAAATCTCTCAAATAATAAATTGGCATCGGCTCTGCTTTCAGCCTCCATTCCAGAGTGTGGGCCAAATGAGGTATTAAATAATTGCCCGGAGTATTGCTCATTTGATGTTGATTGCCTTACGTATGTTGACGGAATGATCAGGAACTGTGAAAGTCCCCCTCCAAATTATATTTGCGAGCCCCGCTGTGAGTGCGAAACTGGCACGGTGCGGATAAACGGACAGTGTGTATCACCAGAAAATTGTAAGTTATAAATACCTTACATAAAGTGATATGTATATAAATTACCTTGAATATTTCAAACAGAATTCTCATATTAAAATGCGCAAAGAATTCTGTGGTGAGCCCCTATTTTTAAAAATAATTGTTTGTGATATTTTGATGTAAATTTTCTTTTTGTCCCAAAATTCTGAATATAATTTATTCTTTAAAACTGTATTACAATCATATCAAAATACATATAGTAATTTAGGAGATAGCGAGAAAATAAAATAATATTTTAGTAGCACTTGTAATATTTTTTAGAACTACTATTGGTTTGAACACAAATAAATTTGTGAGTAATATTGTATTGCATGATCTGAATTAGAGATGGATTTATTTTATTATTCTAAATTATTTTTGTGACCATTTCATATTAGGGGGGATGAATTAAAGTTGAGCTAAAGAAACTGAAAAATGAAAATTTATACTTTTGCATTACATAATTCTTCAATGCATCATTGGCTGATATTTTTCCATATCATGACTATGAGGCTTCACATAAAGTTATTTAAAGAACACTCAGCTTTGTTTGGGTTTGGGTATGTATTGTGGTATTATAACTGGGAAATTGTATAGGTTGTGAGGAACCAAATACCCACCTTGAAGACTGCCCTGTTCGCTGCGAGGAAACCTGCCACTTCACCTACATAAATGATTGTGAAGAGGGTTGCTTAATGAGGAAATGTCGGTGCTTACCAGGATACGTCAGAGAGAATAACACATGTATCCCCAAATCTCAATGTGGTAAATATGATGATTTCTTATTAGCGTTTAAAATCACATACCTGGTGCGTGCAGTCAATAATTACCGCAAATTTCAATAAATGTAGAGCTATAATATTGATTTTTCTAAATGTTTTGGTGCAATACCGGGGAAAAGAAAAAAATTTCCACATAAATTGTGCGAAATATTAGTATAAGTATATATGGAGATGAAATGGGACTTAGACTTTTCGGTATGAATAGCGAGAAAATGTGAAAACGAGGAAGGTAAAACTGAAATTTTACTATATTACAGATCATAGCTGTCCAGGGCCTAATGAGGTGTACAAAGAATGTAATCCCTGCCCTGAAACTTGCCGGTCCATCAGAATTACGCCCCAAATAGCCTGTGCACCGCCCTCCCCTTGTCCAGGGGGCTGTGATTGCGCGTGGGGGTATGTGAGGGATGATAACAATGTGTGTATTCTCAGGCAGAATTGCCGTAAGTGTTTTATTGATTTAAATGCATTAATATAATTTTGTACTTTCTCTTATTTCTATTTCAAAATAATCTTGTCTTTTATTTGAAAATTATTATTTTTCCTCCTCTGTGGCTGGGATGAGTTTAATTGAACTTAGCGCTTATTTATAATGAACAATTATTTTTACTTTTTTGCAAATATGAAAAGCAACAGGCCACCGAGATGGGATTTCTCCGAGGAATAGCAGGAGTTTCAAAAGGGACAGAATCAGAAATACTGAAATAAGAGAATGTCTTGAAGTAGAACCTTTATTGACATTTATGCGGATATTCTAGGCCAGACCAAAGGCAGAAGACCAAAGAGCAGTGCTCGATCAGCCTAGGAGAAACTGGCAGAAACAGTTAATAATAATAATTGGATCATTTATACCTATATCTCCGTTTTCGTGAGTACTTACCTCAAGGATGCTCAAGTTGGAGTACTGTTGCAAAGCGAGGTTGCAATTAAATTGAGCTGATGTGGTGAGCGAAGCTCAAAATAGAAAAAGTTGGAACCTTCGAAGAAGAAGAAAATATGAAATTCTTTTAAATTGTTGTCAAAGGGCGAATTGAAAAGCATTATTAGTAGGGATGGGTAAATGAAAAAAATATATCGATATATATCGAATCGATATTTTTAAAAAGTATCGAAAATAATGGATATACATTGCGAAAAATTTATCAATATATCGATAAATATTGATATATATATTATATTATAGCTATAATATATATATTGACATTTTTTAATCCCTAATTATTAGCACTTTTAACAGACACCTTTCCAACGTAGAGGTTTTTTCTAAGTGATATTGTCACAAAACAGTAGAAACAGAGAGAATGACACAAAATCGAGGATTTCCCAGATCTGCTAAAACTCGGGACGTTTTACAGTAAATTAGAAATTACTAGAAGGGTTTAGAAATCAGTTGATCATATCCGAATGTTTGCGAAATAACATTTCTTATATGAAGGACGGCATAACCACTACATAAATACAGTTATTTTTGACAGCGAAGCGAGACGTCTTTTAAGACATTTTGTGGGTCTAGCGATATTTAATAAAGTAAAGAAAATAAACGGATAAAATAATAAAAAAAATGCGACCAACGAAAATAAATTACTGGAGTACGCACCGGGCGTGACTGTCACTTTATGACTGCATTTGCATTGCAGTTATCTCCTTGACTGTTGACTTTTCACCCAAATGAACAAAATATTTTCTATTCAAAATTGAAGTTTTTGGTGCTAGCTATGAGACACTCCGTATAATATTTTGCAGCCTACTGCGACGATCCCAATAAGGAATTCGTGGAGTGCCCTACTCCCTGCCCTATGACGTGCAACAACCTGCTCACTCACAGCTCCACTCCCTGCCCTGCCATATGCTTACCCCAAGGCTGCCAGTGCAAGCCGGGATACGTCAGGAAGGATGACTCAGATAATGCCGACTGCATCTTGCCTTCGGAATGCCGTGAGCCAATATTATATTATCAATATTATATTATCTATCTAAATATTATATTATCTATCTAAATATTATATTATCTATCTAATGCCTAATGTATTAAATTGTCCCTTAGAGGTAAAACTCACTAACAGCAATATTGGCGAAAATAAGATTTGAGGGTGGGAGTGAGGTAACAAAGTGAACCAGTCAAATTTGAATTTTAATGAAGTACCTAATTTAGTTTGAAAATGTTCTATAATATTTTAAATTACATTTTTTATACAACGCGAAGAAGATTTGACTTAATTTTTCATCATTTTATAAGTCACCGTGGTATTCTTACGTCTCATGATTCACAAGATTCTGTCTGACAGAAGCCGTGCAAGCAGAATGAAGTAAGCATATTGCACAGAATATTGACGATTGTCCATGGAAAATCATAGTTTTTACTACTTTTGACTGTCTTATTACCCATTATAATTTTATTTTCTTTGGTAATTATATTCTTTAAGATATTTATATGTTAAATAAAACAGATATTTATTGTGAACCGTACATTTCACTGAGAAACAAATCTCGACTTTTTCGCTGAAGCCTTATCCAGCATCATCAGGAGAGCGTCCCATCATGGCAGAGGTGTAGGCCAAACTAATTATTTCTTCTGAGGTCGTAGATTATAAGCATTTTGTTGTGGAGTCTTCAGTTCTTCTACAACAAAGGTAGCCTAGAGAGAAATCGCAAAAAAGCCTGAAGATGTAATTAGTACATATTGCGCACTGGTGAACTCTATTGTACAAGAAGTGAACACCTCTCAACAAAGTGCATGTAATTTACGACCTCCGGAGAAAAAATCAGTTCGGCCTACATCTCCGCCATCATAGGGTGCTCTCCTGACGACGCTGGATAACGAAATCAGCGATTCATCAGCGAAACGTCGAGATTTGCTTCTCACCGAAATATACGGTTTGTATAAAATATATGTTTTATTTAAAACTTAAATCTGTGCAATAACCGTAATAATAACCTTAACTCTTTAATTTATGAGGATTACAAAGAGTACCAGCTCAATATCATTAATAAATATTAAATAGTTTTAAAAATAAGATTTTTGGGGTTAAGTTGTAACCCCATTCAGGGCCAAGATTGGATGAGATGTGGCCATAAGCTACCATACCTATGCTTTCATTCAGCATTTTATTAATTTATTGTTTGATAAAAAATATCCAAAGCAAAGCATATCATAATTATTAAAATGTCTCCCTCACTCTGCAGAATTTCATTTAAAAGCAGATTTTTCTAAACCAATGATGATATGCATATATCATTCTACCTAAATCACGTCCTGAATAAATTCTTAATTTTGAATAAATCTCTAAAAACGATTTGAATGTAAAGAATTCTGAAGCTTTTCAGTCACAGTCACAGACAAATTTAAAGCTGTCATATATGTAAGCGTTCACAAGTTCTTCTAAAGAATTGAGGTGATTGGTACGAAGCATTATCTAGAAACGTGCTTATAAGGAATTTTTCAAACCATACTTTTTAAAAGCCTGTAAATTTAGTGTCAAATACATATTATGATTTCCTTAACTGAAATATTTAATCGCCGCCAAAATTAATATTAAATTGACCATCTTTCTTCTAATACTGATTCTAGCACTGCTTTCAGCTCCTCCACAGTGCGGACCAAACGAGGTATTTAATCCTTGTCCAGGTTACTGTACCTTTGATCCTGATTGCCTTGAATATGTGGATGGAATAATTAGAGATTGCCCTGCTCCACCTCCAGACTATGTTTGTGTACCACGCTGTGACTGCATCACCGGCACGGTGAGGATCAACGGACAGTGTGTGTCACCAGATAACTGTAAGTTTTACCTGGAAGCAGGTTTATATTGATATGGTTTCAGCGCTTTCTGAGTTATTAAAATGACACAGGAAAGTAGCATAGAAGCCTTCCTTGTTATCATTGCCTTAGAGATTAGTCACAACAGTGCGCTAGAAACAGATATTGGTGTACATGAAGAAAGTCAGTGGTGAATTCGCAAGATTGTCTACGCAATTGGTCTACACAAATCATGCAGTTATGGAAATAATATCATAAAGTATAGGAAAATACCATGGAAAGGTCCGCCTTGACTACGTTAGAACACACACGTATTGTAAAATTGCCCAGCTATGGATGCCATTTCTCACTGCCCCAAAATGTAATACATAATGTTGTGGAATTAATCACACATTTAAAAATATATTATATAGAATGAATGGTATTTGTCGATAAAACAGTTTAGTTAGCAGATAACGCTTTTAATGGCGGCCGGATCTCCGCGTAGCATAGTGTTGACTGGCATTTCGGGCTGTCAGCGCAGTGTTGCCGATATGTTTCCCACAATATTCTATAAAAATCTTGATTTCTGCAAAAATCCAATAGGGGGACCTAGAAATTGAACAATTGAATTGAATGATACAAAAAATTTTAGAACATTTGGGAACTTTGTATTTATTTATAGCTTATTTATTTTACCCATCTATTTTCAAGATAGAAATATAATGTGACAATCATGTTTTGACTACTATTAAATGAAGCTTGTTAGTGTAACGGTTGGTGATACGAGCCCCAATACAGGACGCCAACAAGTTTGTCCTATTTTCATGGCACAAGCGTTTAGCTTAGTTTGAAAATAGTAAGAATATTGATGTGACCTGTATTGTGTTCGCATATCTATTAAAAAAAAAATCTGTCTTTCTAATATAACAACCTTGTTATAATGAGAATGAGAGAAATAATTTTGTACTGTAAAAATTTACTTAAGTGTTTGAACTAAAAGCATGTTGAAAATTACATAGGTTGTCAAAAACCGAACACTCAGCTCGTAGACTGTCCCGCTCCCTGTGAAGATACCTGCTACATTACCTCCTTCCCACCTCAATGTACTATAGAGTGCTCCAGAAGGATATGTCAGTGTTCACCAGGATACGTCAGACAGAATGATGTGTGCATCCCTAAATCTGAATGTGGTAAGTTTGATGATATCTTTTGGACATCAGTAGTTTTTAATATTTTATTCATCTAATCTGCAAGTCTGTTGTGGGTTCCAATCTGAAACATTATAATTCTTATATTTGAGATTGTCAACAGATATATTTAATATACAGAGTATCTCATAACTAGTAGCAAAAACATTACAAGTAGATTCCTGCCTTGATAATGAGTCGAAAATATTCAAGAAACCATCAATAGTTATGGGGATATTCAATATCAACATTTCTATTTTTTTTTAATATTTCTGAATTAATTTTTGCAAAACTATCATTACAATAACTTTTATGGATTATGAAAAATTCATGTTCTTCAATAAAACTCAAATAAAATGATAAAAACGTTGTAAAAAAATCGTATTTTTAATTTTTGAATGATTTTTATCATTAATTTGACTTGCATTAAAGCGAATGAATTTTTTATTATCAATATAAATTAATGTAATGATAGTTAAATTTTTTGCATAAAAAAGTCGGGAATATAAAAAAAAATGCAAACTTTGATATTGCATATCTCCATAACTATTGATATTAGGTCATAGTTGCCTGAACATTTTCGCCTCATTATTAAGGCAGAAATGCACCTGAAAAATTTTTGCTAATAGCTATGAGATATCCTGTGTATAAAAAAAGCATTACATGTATACCATCACTACATGGGATATGTTTTCTGGTTTGAAAAGTTTTCAAAATTTTTTTTTTAATAAAAATAAAAAAGAAGAACCAAATTCCAGTCTCCTGCATGATAGCGAGGGATAATACACTGCAAAGGAATCGACAGAAGGAAAGATAGGAGAGTGATGTGGAACAGAATTTTACAACTACCTTATCTATTTATTGAATATGGCTTGTTATAAAATTCAACTGGGTGACTTTTGATTATTAATAATAAAACGATTGCAAATATTGTCAATAAAATTAAATTCATGATCATATTAATATTTGAAGTTATAAATGCACAAAAAGTTAAGTAGATATATCAAAAATAAAAATCAAGTCACAATATCAATTTAATAAGAAATATGTATATAAAATATAAAAATTCATCTAAAAATAAATAGGTATAAATAAAATTGAAATAATCAGCATTATTTAGCAAAAAATACAAAATTGCAATTTCAGTTAGGTATAAAAATGTACAATAATGACATATTTTAGTTATTACAAAATAAAATGTTTTTTTCAGACATTTATTGAATTCAATACACCTATCTAAAAATAAATACTTATAAAGAATATTATAAATAAACAGTGACATTTAGCAAGAATTAACTATAATTTTAGTTATAGAAATTTACAATTATGAAATGAAACAGATATGTTTCACATATTGGATCACAAAATCACAAAAATCACAAAAAATTCACAAAACTCACAAAACACATAGCAGGGTTCTTTTAAATGTAGTCAAGCCTTCACAAAATATGCCTACAGATTCTCTGAGCAATGGTTAAGTGAGTATGATGTTTTTAGATTTTTGTAGTAGAAACTATTTTCTATTTTGAAGTCTATCCCTTCAATGCGTTGTCATGGGGACTCTGAGGCGAACCTGTTTATATAATTGGATATTTAACTGCTTATTATTCTGACCTGGATGAAATGGTCATAAGTACATTTGAGTGTAGAGTATTAAACCTCATTTATATAGGTCGAGCGCTGAGATGTATGAATAGTATGACTCATCTCATTCTGTTACCATCTATCTTCTTCATTTATAAGGAGCCAATGGTAGTGCAAATGAGAGAGAAAATTATATATTAAGAATTCTTTTTGCATGAGTCATACAAAATCTCTCGGAGGTTAACCTACATCACGTTAACCTTTGAATATCCCATAACTCTATCTACATCACATTAAACCCATCTTTATCACATTAACACCATATACATTCAGATTATAGCTGTCCGGGACCTAATGAGGTGTACACCCAATGTTATAATCCCTGCGCTGAATCTTGCCAGTCCATTTATGAGTGGCCCCGCCAAGTCTGTGCAATTCCACCCTTTCCCTGTTACGGAGGCTGTGAATGCGCTCCAGGATATGTGAGGGATGACTACAATGTGTGTATCCGACGGGAGGATTGCCGTAAGTTTCAACTTGATTTCTAGGAAAGAATGAGTAGTTGAAAATGAGATAAATTTCAAGCTTCATATGTGGGGTATAAAAGCAGCATAATAAGGGCATCAATATCCAAAAAAAAAAATAATGCCTTCATCGAGGATCACTAATTTACTTTGTATTTGAGATTTTATAGGAAATATAAAATTCAGTACATTTTAAATTAGTAATCCTAGGCGACTGCATTCAAAACATTTTTTAATTTTTTGGATATTGCTGCTTTGCTTTTATACCCCACATATACAATAGTTTATCTTTATAATTACATATATATGTTACACTAAAAACATAAAATTTTATATTTGTATACTCTTCTAGTTTCTAGCAAAAGTATATATGTATTTATAAATTTCTAAATAGATCTACTATTTCCAGTAAATATATTTATTTACTAGACAATATATATGTACATGTATTCGGTGCAACACATTGGTAAAAGTGTAATTTTGTGTCTATCTTTTTTTTTTAATAAACACCTATGTTTAAATAATAAAAATGAAAACTTCACTTCAGGTGTGTGTTTTCGGGGGGTGTTTTCCCAGAAAACACAAACCTGAAGATTCTGAGTGGCCGTGAAAACCTATGAAAACTTCACTATAGGTATTTAACCCAAAATATTGTAACGCTTTGCTCCAATATTTACATAGCTCTTTGCTTAATTTAACTATGTAATTTTCTACATGGCAGTAATAAAATATACATTTGTGTTGTATTACTAATATCTGTCAAGTCTTGTACATTGCCAACAATATACAATTGCAACTTTCCCTTACTCAAATGGATGTTAATCAGCGCCTGTAATATTTCGTAGCCCACTGTGATGATCCAAATGCAAATTACGTGTCGTGCCCTGACCCTTGTCCCCTGACGTGTGATAATCTGCTCACCCACGGTTCCACCGCCTGCACTCTTTTGTGCCCGGCCAAGGGCTGCCAGTGCAAGCCGGGATACGTTAAGAGGAATGATTCCATTGATTCTGATTGCATCCTGGCATCAGAATGCTGTGAGTAGACATAATATTTTAATACAAAGTTATTTGGAAATCAATTAAAATGCTCAGATCCTTAGAATATTTTGAGGATTCTAAATAGTATACAGGAAGTCCTTTACATAAGAATGAGTTCCATTCTTAGAACTCATTCACAAGATGAATTTTCTCACAACCAGGTGAACGTAGACCTCTGGCAGCTGGTGTATGTGAATAGGTTTTGCGTGGCGAGATGAAACAGGTTACTGACTGAAGGAGGAGGTAACGGAGATAGTTCATTAGCAATCGGAGACAGAGAGCATGATTTTACCCTAGATGTCTAAGGTCCGGTTGTTTCAAGGATCAAAGTAAGCGTTCGTTTAAAGCATATATTTTTGCGTTCTCCACCAATCAGACAATCCGTTTTCGTAAATATCTATGCTTTAAACAAACGCTTAGTTTAATCCAACTTGAAACAACCGCCCTAAGTGCACTGATTCAAGTTCTTGGCG
Source organism: Agrypnia vestita (assembly GCA_016648135.1). NCBI lineage: Eukaryota > Metazoa > Arthropoda > Insecta > Trichoptera > Phryganeidae > Agrypnia > Agrypnia vestita. The sequence continues at coordinate 21,720 of JADDOH010006773.1, read as the reverse complement.
AGACTCACATTCTTAAGAATCATGCAAATGTTGGAATAGTACAAACTGACAAACTCAATAATTTTTTTGGTTCGCTCCATTCTCTCTATTCTTTCCCTACTAACTTCATCACCACCATTCTTGCGCATTAAATTTGAATCATCAATAATATTTTCGCATGTTTACACAAGTCACACATAAGAAATGATTTGAAATGTTTAATTTAATCTTTTAAATTGTTTTTTTGTATGAACAAGGAAACCTAGTATAATTCCATTTGAGACCATTAAATAAAAATATTAAGAGACAACTACATATTAAAAAATATTTTGAGGCCCTAAGGGGTAGCTTACTAACCAGGGTTCGAAAAAATCCAATTTTTATAATAAAAATCAAATAATCAGATTTTTTGATATACACCTATCCGATATACAGTGAAACTCTCTTAATACGTTTTTCAAGGGACCAGCAAATAAAACTTATTAGGCGTGTTAGGCATATTAACAGTGATTTCAATATTTTCATATATTATTTACACTTTTTAATTTTGTGTTTTAATTGAATTTTCGTTTATATAATACGACAATTTAGGGACATTTTAATTTAAAAAATTAAGTAGTTAAATACGTTGACGTATTATATATCATTGGGTAAATATATACATTTGTAAAATATTACCTATGTGAATAGTACCTGAGGGTCAGAAAACAATAAAAACCACCAAAACAATAATAAATTTAGCACTGTCAAAAAATATTTTATTAATAACCATACTAAAAGGAAACCACAAAAAAACTTATGTAGGTATGTCACTACCTATGTGCAAACCTTAATTTTAAAATAAATTATATAAGTTATCTTAATTACTATTGCAAAAAAATATCTAACTTAAACTAATAATAATATTATTATTAAAGAAAAAATCAATCAGAATTGAAATATATATTGACAAAACAAAACCAAATGAAAACGAAAAACTAACTGTATCTACTTTCCCTGGCTTGGTAAAGATTGCACATTTGTAAAAAAGAACCATTTGTAAATAGTATTCTACTTGACATCATTATAAAAATTTATCCCTTTTGATGATTTCTACATAACTCACCTATACTCGCTGGAGCAAAGTCCAAAGGACATGTAATTGCAGGGGCGAAATTTTCACAATACATTAAGAACATTCTTTTGTGATTAATTATAATTTTCTTTATTTTAAATACTTTCGATTTCAAACTACCTGAATATTTTCCCGGCACAACGAATATTTGTGATATTTTTTAATTGCTAAATTAAATCTGATCCATTTTTTGTAACTCATTAAGGCCGGCGCCACACTACGCGCTTCTTCCGTCGCGTCAAATCCGCAACCAAATTTAGCAGTCACATAGGAACGCGCGGAGAACAAACAGTTCCGCGGGCGGGGAACCGAACAGACGCCCAAGCAAGCGTTCCGCCGGCGGAACGATCGATGATCCGCGTAGTGTGTTCAATAAGCGCATATTGTGTGGAAAGAAATGTAGCGGCGTTCCGCGGCGTCAAAGACGCGACGGAAGATACGCCTAGTGTGACGCCGTCCTTAGAAAACAATAAGAGATATTACGTAATTAATATTGCAGATTGTTTCGATTATTGCCGAAGAAATACAACCAAAATGAAAACAGTTTCGTTTAGGCGAATTTATTTTGCGCCGACGTTGATTGATTTTGCGATTGCGACTATATAAAAAATTATCGTATATAATCGCCGGATTTTATTTATTAAATATTATTTTACTTGTCAGTATTCAACCGTTCTGTTTTGTTTTATAATTTTATCGACAGATTTCCAAATATGTTGTTGTTCAAGGGGTAAGTTTATTTACGGATAAACGCTAACCGTCGGTTGTTTTATTTTATTTCTCAAAAAACTAATAAAATCGAGAATGAAAATTTAAGAATGAAAAGAGCACGGAGTAAAAATTATCAAAGAATAATTAGTTTTAAAAAGTTTTAAAGATTATTTGCGCTGATCACCGCCAAATATAAACACGTAACTCGACAGTCGGGTATGCCAACAATCGCACGAAAATTATTATATGATATATATATGTACTTGAATTATGAATTGTCTTTAAACTCAATTTGTTTAATTAACATTGTACGTCTCGAGACTTAAGCCATGTATTCACTAGGGGACAAATTGTCCCTCAACAGCACGCGCGGCATAGAGTTTACGTGACGTTGCAACGTCGTGCACTGTTCCGCGACGTCGTGCACAACGTAGCGCGGCATTTCTACGTGCCGTGGCAACGTTGCCATGCGCACGGTACCCGAGCGTGCTCACTGCAACATTCCGCGGAGCGTCAGTACCACGTGGTATGTTTACAAGTGAATACGCATGCGCTGTATCTGTCAAGATGATAATGCGGGGAAACGAAATCGTTCTTGAACTCATCGAGCTGTATCGATCGAAGATCGCATAGAATGACCGTCCTTCTTTCTCTTTACAGTAGATAATTTCGCATTCTCCTCTTTTTTTCTCCTCTTTCTTTTCGATAAACTCATTAACATAAACAGATACGCGGCTGTCATCATAACCTCATAGGGCGATATATTTCCGCGACGTCTGGAAAACAATAATTATTTGCAAAAAGGACCTTGTTTTTAATAATATTCAATTTACTACAGTAAAACCTCGTTAATTTGAAATTGCGACCCAAAAAAACATTTCGAATTGCGCGGAACCCCGTTTTCGCCAAATGAGATACCGCAGCTGTCATCGTAATCTCATCGGGTGACATTTCCGCGACAAGATATGCGAGTCCCGGTGTGTACACGTCAAATGATCGCGTCATTGTCCCCGAAACATGAGCGTAGATGTTGATGCGACATGCCGAGCGGAATGTTTCGCGATTTGTCCCCTAGTGAATACATGGCTTTAGGCCAGCGACACATTGCGCGGACTTTTCTTCACAGATCTTCCGCGGCGGGACGCCGCTACATTTCTTTCCATCGTGTAATACGCACTTATCAAACGCATTGCGCAGATATTCGACGATATGACGCGACCGCGACATCCGACATCCGCGCGCAATGTGGCGCTGGCCTTTGTTTCAAAGAATTTATCGGTAGTTATTTCACGCGTTTGAAATTATGTTGAATGGTTTTAATGAGCTAACCAGACCCAGGACACGAGGCAATTTCATAAATAATTAAAAATAATGAATACAATCCATATAAATAGTTGTGAATTTTAATTAAATTTCGGTATATTTTGGAAGTTAAATATTGATGAAAATGAAACAAAATATTACAGTAGTGCCGAAGAGGCTGTAAATTATTAGGTGCACCTGCTAATACAATTGTGTATTCTCAGAAATGGATTAGTCGGTCAATTAAGAATTTTCGCATAGTTAAGAATGAAAATAAAACAAAAATTATTATCACCAATGCGGCTCTGCGAGTGTTATCTCTTACAAACCAGCTGTTGATGTTTATATTTAGGATTAAGTTTTATTGTCTCGCCTTTTCAAATAATACAGTTTTTCTTAAACAGTTAATTTTATGGCTCTGCAAGAACTATCTATTGTAAGCTGCACATTTTGTGAACTTTGGAATTTATTTGGGCAAATTATTTTATTAGCGTATTCAAATACTACAGGGTATTTTCAGCGGCCAGAACTTTTGTGATGCTGCCAAAACCACTTAGTTTTTATTGCGCTCATTTTTCATTGTTACGAATGTAGAACAAATTTTCGTCTTCCGAAAAACGTATTATGAAGATTTATTTGTATGAATAAATTGTGTTCGGCTATAAATATTTACACAACTTAGGCGAGAAACGAAAATAAGCGGGAAACGTATTAAGCCTAAAAAAAATGGGATTTGTATGGGACTTTTTCGGGACCACAGAATTTATTTAGCGGGAAAACTTATTAAAAGTGAATTTATTAAGCGAGTTTCACTATAAAAATTTGATATATATCCAAACTTTTTTTTCTCCTTTTTTGCACACGTCGATTGATATAAACTTGAAATAATTAGGAACTTTATTTTTTTACTTTGCACATGAATTATTATTTATTAAATTAGTAAATGAATTGTATACTGAAAAAAGCTAATATATGCAATTATTATATATAAATTATAAAAGTTGCTCTTTCTAATGTAGTGTTATGGGTATTTGTTTCTTTGTGTGAAATAAAAAACGGATTATATGAAACTAAAAAATAACTGTAGCACTTTTTAAAATACAACTAGCGCCATCTAGTAACGACTGCAGATATAAAAAAACAACCTGTAGCATTTTTTTAAATACAACTAGCGTCATCTATTAACATTTGCAGAAAGCTTTCTTGGATATGTATCCAAAATAAAAGTCGAGCCATAAATATCGTGATATATAGCATGATATACATCATGATATATATCCGCGGATATACAGGGTTATTTGTAAAACATTAATAACCTCGCAGTACTATATTCCTGCCTTGATTATGAGTCGAAAATGTTCAAGCTATTATGACCTAATATAAATAGTTAAGGAGATATGCGACATCAAAATTTGCATTTTTTTTTCAATATTTCTAAGTTATTTTTTGTAAAACGTTGGACTATCATTACAGTAACTCATATAGATTACGAAAAATTCATTCGTTTCAATACAAGTTAAATAAAATGATAAAAACCGTGAAAAAATTCCAATTGGAATGTTTTCCAATTGGAATTCGAAGGATTTTATTTTTTTATTTGACTTGTATTAAAGGGAATGAATTTTTCATTTTCGATATAAGTTACTGTAATGATAGTCCAACGTAATACAAAAAATAAGTCAGAAATATTGAAAAAAAATGCAAACTTTGATGTCGCATATCTCCTTAACTATTGATATTAGGTCATAATAACTTGAACATTTTCGACTCATAATCAAGGCAGGAGTATAGTCCTGCGAGGTTATTAATGTTTTGCAAATAACCCTGTATATCCTCGAACCCTGTTACTAAAGTCTAATGTAAATTCCAACTTTGATTCTTTTCAGCTCCTCTAAACTGTGGGCCAAATGAGGTGTGGAATTCCTGTCCGGCTTACTGTACGTTTGATGTTGATTGTTCTGAATATATGTTTGGATATATTAGAGACTGCCCTGAACCTCCTCCAGATTACGCTTGTATACCTCGTTGTCAGTGCAAACCTGGCACGGTGAGGATTAACGGAAAATGTGAATCACCAAATAAGTGTAAGTAATATGTAGTATTGCTGAAATCATCTTAATCAGCAGTAAGTATTTATAGAGACCTTCATTGTTGTTGCTGTGTGGCAAGAGTAGTGATGGAAGAACATGAAAAATATCAATGTTCAGAAGAATAAGGCCCGGTTGTTTCAAGTTTGATCAAAGTAAGCGGTCGATTAAAGCATAGATTTTTACGAAAAAGGATCGTCTGATTGGTCTAGAACGTAAAAATCTATGCTTTAAAAGAACACTAACTTTAATCCAACATGAAACAACCTGCCCTAAGTGGTCCTCCAACTGATGATTGTTTTAAAGTGCAGTGTTGAATGGTTGAAATTTTATGTTTGTCGGGAGGAAATACATTTATGAACTTCCAAATAAATTAGCTATACTCACATCATACTTATACCTCCCCCTCGTGTGCAACGCATATTGTATGTGCTTACCCATCAAATATTATTATTCACCTGTTTTTCTTTACCCTTGATCTCAATTATTATTTTTTTCGTTATTCCATTCTACACTTTTACGTAATTTCCTTGATTTGGACATTAAAAATGCTTAAGTTGCCTGCGATATCTGGCACTTTGTCATTTGACTGGGTATGACAAAATATTGGAATATTATACCTATTGTAGTGAATCTGTAAATTCATTAATTTACAGATTCACTACACATTATCTGTGAAAATATATTTTGTCCGCGCATTTCTAAAAGCATAGACAATATGGCTAGGCGCGCCCTACGAATTTTTCGCCGCACGGCGAAAAAACGCTGCGGCATAATGTCGCACCGCAGTGTTGTAACAAAGGATTTGGAATCGTATTGCGCGCGCACTTAGCGGCAAAATAACGCAGCGGCGAAAACACGTTACAGGAGGTTAGTCTATTCTGTGCAGGTTAGCAACAAAATAATGCATCTTTTTGAAGTCTTAAAATGTCCATTTAAAATATTTGTCAATTATTATTCTTAAATATTTGTTATTGGATTTCGGTTTACGTCTAGTAGAGTCGTTATTGAATGCAATATCATTACTACAATTTTGCAATGAATCGTTATTTTAATTAGATCTACAGGTACATCGTCCTGTAATATTAAAGGAACAATTTTTTTTTTGAACTAAGTGAGAAAAGATTGTCATCAAAACATTCTTTGAGTTTAATCAACTGTCTTTTGAATTATAAGATGATCTAGAATATCGGAAGTGTTCGCGATTAAAATTTAAAAAATACTAATCATTTAATATCAAAGCCCAGAGTCAAAAAGTTTGACAGTTCTAGAGAGAACGCTATCGCCACAGAATAGAGAATATGCTATCGCTCAAAGAATAAAAATTAGAAATACTATCGCTTTGTAGTGACTTTGGACTAGACTAGTGTAGAATGAGACACAAAACTCAAAAGAAATTTTGAAAAACAAGGTCCATGCGCCATTAGAATCTTGTTATAATATAATGAAGAATTGGTGCAGCTGAAACTTTCAACACTTCAGCATAACTATTTAAATAATATCCGGTATACCGGTATATAATGTGGATATGCACAGAAGAAATTAATAACGCAGAAAGAACATTTTTCACATTAAATAAAGGCCCGGTTCCCCGGTTGTTTCAAGTTAAAATAAAAGTTCGTTAAAGTAGGGATGGGTAAAAAATATCGATGTATCAATATATCGATATTTTTTTTGAAATCTTCGATATATTTTTTCGCTATAAATCAAATATCGATATTTTTTTGGGATTGATATACCTTCGTAGGGGGTGGGGTCTGAGGTAATATAAAATCACTGCGTGATAAACCGGCCGGGACATCTCAGATCTACGCGAGCCCGCGGTTAGGCCCTCCCCCTAGGTACAATCAAACCTCAGGTGACTGACTGGGACACTGATATTTCAAGGCGGGTGAAGGGATATGTAAAAGAAAAATCAAAACAAGTTTACAAGTTACTGTATTACGCAAGGTGGCAATTTAATTTACATGAAACATTAATCTTAACCCATATACGACGCAGCAAAGTGGTTACTAATTTAAAAATTACATGAACTTTAATTTAGAGGGAGAGAACAATATTATAAACAAAGAAAAAAGGCAAAACACATACTAAATATGATCTTACTGCTAAAATGGATGGTGACGAGATTGAATTAACACTTCGGTAGAACCAGGTGGGCAGAGAAAAAGTCTTTAGATCGGGGTAACCTGTTTCGGAGAGTTCGGCGGTAGTCTTCTTCTTCTTCGTGCTTCTCTGGGTGGGCGGCGTCGTCGCGGTCCTCCTATGTCTATGCAGGTTTGTCGGTAGCTTCGCGTGGCGTTCGTGTGGTGGGCAGCGGGGCGTCGGTTCTTTCGTCACTGGGCGTCGCGGCGGTATACTGTACGTCGCGGTTTATGATATTATTATTTTTATATGATAAACCGAACGGTATTTAAAATTTACCACTACGCAAATTCTCTTCCTTATTTTTCTTTTTAATTTTTTTAAACAATGACAAAATGTACTTGATACATGATTTTATTTTTTATTTTAGCTTAAATAAAACAAGCCATCATACTTCTTAGTTGGACCAAACATAATTGTCAATCATCCGTATTCTGAAAATAGCAATGTCTAGATCTTTAAGATCTTTATCCCAACACTTAATAGACGATAATAAAAATTAAAAATAAACGAGACGTAGCTTTACGTCGGTGTTTGTTTCTGTAAGTTTCTACATGAGATAGATATAGAGGGAGGGAGAAAGATGTAAATTGTTATCTGTCAAATGTCAAGATGGGAAGATTTGAATACGCCGTAACGCGGACAAGTTTAGCCATGATTTTTCATCTGGACGCTGTGGATGAAGAAATTAATACGTTTGTAAGAAACAATCTTTCTTATATCATCTTTTAATACAGTGTATTTGAGCCGTATAATTACAAAATCCGCTCTGGACGAATTTTGAAAAAATGAGGTTAGATTTTCATATAGTGGAGTATCTAAAAATCTATCGAACATTGAGTAAAAAATCCCACTCCATTGCGTTAATAGTAAGACAAACATTTGGATGAGTTGCAAAACTTGCTTCGAATCACACGTGAGTTGAGAAATACTCTCTGAAAGTACTGCAATGCGTAATTAAGAAGTGTCAAAATAATCTCCGTTCATAAAAGTGCGTAGCAAATTTGTGTTTCTCATATCTTACTAACATATTCATTATAATATATGCGGATCAATTGCCACATTGAAAATTATTTGGTTAAGCATACCTACATTATTTTATTAATGCTTATAAATGTTTGATTTTTCATAGTTTTCCAATAGCCTTATGAAATTTATAACATAAAATATTGTTGAACTTTCAGGTGATTGTGGGTATCCATCAGAGTCCTGGCTTCTTATGCTTTCATAAAATCCAGGAAAGAATACACCGAATCTAGGTATACACCGAATCTAGGCACACAACAAAATCAGAAATGTTGTGAAGACAACTTTTTAAGTCAACATTTCGGTGCATTCTGAAGCATTCAATTCTGCATTACAGTTGGACCGTTGCTGGACAAAAAAAAGGACAAACAATACTCATGTGTAGTTCTACACAATATATGCATATGTGAAATGTTGCAATGGCAGCACAATTAATGGTAACTTTTGAGTTATTTTATTCATTTAATGGAAAACTGAAGACTTTCTATATAATGTTACAATATTTTAATTATTTTGATTCCAGTTTTAGTAAAAAATCTTCCGTTTAATGCACATATAAAAAGCTTACCAAGATGGGGTCTACAAGTCTGGAATAATGTTGTAGTGATAATAAAAAAATAATGCTTTGTTTACCATTTTTATATTTATAAATTTTGTTTGTTTATTGTTGTTTTAGTTTATTATATATTATTTTGACTTTGTATATTTAATAACTCCGCCTTGTTTAAGAATAATTATTCTAAATATATTCAATACATTCAGCATTTTTGTCAGTTTTCTTTACGGTTCTTTTTGGAAAATGTATTTATTTTATACATTAAATTATTAATACCTATATACATAGGTATTAATAATTTATGTATATTCATTAGAGACTGTTGATATTTTGGTTTTGTTTAACTTATTCTTAATTTTAACTTATTATGATCCTAAGAACAATTAAACTGCAATAGCAGAGATTCTTACTTTATTTTTGATTTGAGGGTAGTATTTTATGTAATTATGAACAATGATATTAAACATACTTATTGAATGAAATAAATGTCTCCAAAGTTTGCGTTTATTTTTCAATATTTCTGAATTGTGTAAAAAAAATAAAATGGAATTATATTGAATATTAAAAAATCATAATCGTTAATATAATTCAAATAAAATGATAAAAGTATTTTTCAAATTTGTGCAGGGTTTTAAACATTTTATTTGACTTGAATTAAAGCGAATAAATTTTTGATATTTGTCACACTACCTATACTGTCTAATGATAGTCCTACGTTTAACAGAAGTCAAGTCATAGATATTGAAAAAAATGCAATTTTCATAATCGTTTTGAAAGTCATTGATCTCTAACTATTGATATTAGAACACTATTTATTGTTCATAATTTGAACATTTTCGACTCATAATTTATTCAGAAATCTGCCTGTAAAGTATGGTGGACCAGCTCCCTGTATAACAGACACATAACAAATAACACTGATGACACATGACGTGGTTGGAAATCCTTTTCGCTGTCTTACTTGCCGGCAAAGCATAAAATAAAATTTAACGAGCTTAGAAGTGCGTCATTTAAACAAAACTGTCCTAATATTGAACTGAAACTAAAAAATATGGCTGTTTTGATAGATAGATATTATTGACACAGAAAATATTATTAGATCCCACCGAAGTCCTTCAGTAATCAATTCTTTACTGGTACAACTGTACAAAGAAAGATTTAAAATATCAAAAGCAAAATATAATGACCTGCGTAAACTATGTGAAAATGGCATAATTCCCAGAAGATTTCGTCATGAATACTTGACACTGTCCCATGATCCTAAAGCGGCTGTTGTTTTAGCAAATCAAATGAGGATGATGCACAAGTATGGCACTGTGCATTTGGTGTATGTTACCAAAAACTTTAAAATTCGTTTGTGCGTAGATCAGATAAAGTATACCTGTGCATTTATTTATCTTACAGCGTTTCATTGTAAAGAGAACATACTTGACAATAGATAATTTATTGAATATTATTATGCCAAATATTCTTATCATTATAATTAATTTTTTTATTTATTCTTTGGGAGGGATTGTAATGTGGGAATTCCCGCATTTTTAGAATATCATTAGTGTCGAACTTAATTGTTTCCAAGAATTAATATTAATAATTTTGTCTCTATTTCATTTGCAACAAATTGTATAACTATCCTCTTCATTGCATGTATTACCTTTCGTTGGTGTTTGAACAAAATTGTTTCTTAAAATCGTGCAGAAATACAAAATTATGTAGCATTTATTTTCAATAGTTTTCTTATAAAAACTTAATTGTTACCATGAATTAATATCAATAATGTGCTCTATCTCATTTACATCTAACTGTATAGCTATCCTCTTCATTGTAGGTATTACTTTTCATTAGTTTTTGTAAATTGCTTCTTAGAATCGTTCAGAAATACAAAAAACTACAGCAAAGCAGTAATAATTAATCGATTTTTATAATGATAAGCGAAAGACATTAATAAAATAAATACTCTACATAAAATTTTGTTCCTAAAGTATGTTCCTTAAAAAATGAGAAGAAAAAATCTGTAAAATTTTGTTTTTGTCAGTCATGTTTTGGCTATCATGGGATGATATAGAAAGAAAAACACTTGTTTTTTTAGTTCTACATTTTTAATTTTTGAGACGCGTTTCGCCTTAAGAGGGCATTGTCAATCTCATAAGATATTGATTGATTGGTAATGCCCTTATAAGGCGAAACGCGTCTAAAAAAATTAAAAATGTAGAACAAATCTTGCTTCATCAAAAGAGAAGGTGAAACAAAACTGATCACGCTCCTTGGAAATAGCAGAATTATAAATATTGAGACTTAAAATTCCTGAAATTGATATCATTAGGTCAAAATATTGTAATAACGCTTCCGTCAATATGAAGAAAACGCGTATAAGTTTTTACCTACTGACAATTTCAATTACAAACCTTTGTCGAATTTTAAATATCGTTTGCGCCTATCTTTGACATTTGACATATATATATTAGGGATGGGCGTTGAATGGACGGACTAGTTGAAATCAACCGTTGACGTTGCATCGACGCGTCGACCGTTTACGTTTATCGCATGGACTAGTTGAATTCGTAGACGGTGGACAGCGGACGCCATGGTCGGTGGACGATTCGATTAACGCAATGCAAAGCAACGAGCGAGAGCAAGACAAAACGTCTCCGTTTATTTCTCTCTCATCTCTCGCTGTCGACTTGTAGATGCCATAGACGTCATAGACGGCTCGACGGGTAATTTCATTTCAACTCTAAAGTACACTACCATAGAGTGCAGATCTGTGTACACGAACTATGACTAGAGATTTGAAATTTGAATACATGCGTAGGGCGAGATAGGCTTAATAAGCTATTATCTATTATTTTTTTACTTGATTTTTTGTGATGTCACGTGCGACGATTCGGTGAATTCCCAATTTTACGCTGTATAAAATAAAACAATTCTGTTTAATTATTTTATTTTTTATTGAACTATTATTAATTAACAGGCCGGCTAGATATTTTTCTAAAATCAATATTTTATTCGATCGATCTCGACTTCTTATATCTACCTGAAAAGGGATGCTAAAATTTAATTATTGTGTTATTTCCTTACTTTTCAACTTTAGCATATAAATGATAAACAAACTTGTAGGGAATAAAATTTTCTATACCTAACTATGGTCCTTATTCAGGAGTCCAACATTAATTATTATATATGTAATATAATCTTGAATTTAGGTTTAATTAATTTTTATTAAAAATTCCCTATTTTCAACTTTATAGATAAAAAAATAAATCTATTATAATTTTGTTTACACCACTTTTTATTGGTTTTTTACATGTTTCGGGAACAACGTTCCTTTTCTCAGATTGAGCCTGAAACTAAAGTTGACAAATAATACAGATATATTTATTTATTAATAATGTCACCACAAAGTGAAAGCCTGACTTTGAAAGATGTATTCTTCAATAAATTTCTATATAACATCTCAAATGTAAAGTATTTTTAAATTATGTATTTATTTATAAATTTATAGATAATAAATAAATGTAAAGTATTTTTTACCGCACCTCATAACTGGTGCCTTTATTACGCAAAATCATTGTTTCCTTCCATTTTATTTACTCACATTTTAATGCTTATACCCAATACTTTCACTGCTTATATATGTAGTTTATATTTATATTTTACTGCTAACACCTGATATTGCTGTGTATACCTACTTCTTTCTTTGTTATATATAGAAAGAAGTATATAAAACAATATGTAAAAGCCTATAATGTGCGTAAACAAATAAATAATAAAATATTTCTTTTTACATATAAGCACAAGTAGCGGTTTTACTTTCCCCGAAACTATATTCCTTCGAACTTCTTTAAATTTTAAAAATTAACGTCATAAAAATAGCCAACGGTTGAGCCGTCGAGAAGCATCGCGTTGAACCGTAGACAGTTGACCATCGTCCCGATGTTTAGATAGAACGTCCGCGACGTCCGCGTAACGAAGTTGACGCGTCAACTAGTTGACGAATTCAACTAGTTGACCGTCTCGTCGATGGATGGACGTGGACGGTCTCGTTTCGTCGACGGTAAATACGTCGACGACCCATCCCTAATATATATGTACCTACCTATGGGTACAGAGTTAAGGGATGCCACCGATAAATCGGTTTTGCTAATTTCGCGTTCTGTCATTTTTGCGGTAGGAACTTTTCTGCATTTGGGACATAAAAAAGATTTTAGATTAATAAGTAAGAATTGGACTCGTGTCCCAATATACCGCTTTGTATATTTATACTTGAAATACGAAGTTTTATGCTACATAATACGTACTTTAGATAGAATAAAACCACAGTATACTAAGAATAGTAATACGTCTTCATACAAACGGCCGCTAACCATTAAAATGTATGCGTGCGTGCTCGGCGCCGTGTACGCACGCACTGTGACGCACACATTGACATAGAATATGGGGGCACAAGGCGGCGGCAGTAAGGGCCGTGCCTTCGGTGCCATTCGCGCTCACAGCCGCCGCTTTAGAAAAAAAAATGCGCTTCCTGAAAAAAATGCCTTTTTTATGTTTGTGGTGCTTTACTAAAAAGGAGTGTTGATCATCACAAAGACTGTGAGTTTTTAAAAATCTACGTTGATGTTAATCAGCGTTCTTGCAATTTGTACCACGATTTTTGATTTTAATAAAATATAAAGAAATCACTTAAATTAAAAGAGATGTTAGAAAAATCAAGAAATATATATATTTAAGTGACATATAATTATATTTAAACTCAGCACACTGACGAAAATTCATAATTTTAAGGAATTAACTTGTATTTTGAGCATGCGATGCATGATTTTTTTTTTTATAAACCTAATCCCAAAATACACAACGTTAAAATTAAATTTCGATGTAATTTTGAAATTATTATAATTTTGGAACACATTTGTGTTGACTAGACCTCTTTCCATTTAAGAAAGAAAATCGAATTAGTATGTGTAAGTCATGCGTACGACGCACGTTGTTTCATTGCGTTGGCGTTTACGAGTATAAACACCAACACAATGAAACAATTCGCATCATACGCACGGCTTACACATACTAATTCGATTGTCTTTCTTAAATGGAAAGAGGTCTACCCGTCCGACCGATTAAAGTAGGTACTATAAGTTTTAAGAGATCTTAATAAATAACAAATAAAAAAATGTCGATTCATAGGAATGTGCACATCCCTTCCATCTGTTGCGAATAACTTAACGTTTGTTTACGTTTTAGAGCATTCTCATTGGTTGAATTCATTAATTCCAAATCTGTCAAACTTAAAACGTCCCATTTGACGGCGTCACAATGTTATATGAATAGCTGTCAAGATCCAGATATAACATAAAGATCCAGACATTGCTATCTTCAGAATCGGGCCCAATATGTGACATAAAGATACAAAAAAAGGACTAAAATTATACGGACATCGTTGCATTTCTTAGCGAATCAATTAACATAAAAACTTATTTACATGGGATTAATACTGTTATCATCCAATATAGGTACACGCTTAAAGCGGGTCCCCTAATGTTAATGTTCTGTATACATATTTGTAATTTCTCACTTAGAATAAGTTGGTAATTCTATCTTCATTACCGATGTATATTACTAGGGATATAAAATTTAAAAGAAAACACCACCATTGTAAAAAAAAAAAAAATTATAAACACCCAGGTAGTGAGAAGAAAGGTGGTTCAAAAATTATTGAAATTATACAAAAGATGTTCATAAGTAGGTAGAAACTAATGCATCGTAAAATTGCGTGCCCGTAGAAGGGCGGTTAGAGTGAATTAATTATATAAAAAAACACATACATTTTTCGCGACTTACTCGCAATTTTTTGTGTCACTGGTAGTTACGTAATTGACAATTTACCGATGCGTATTATTGTACAAAAACCTGACAATGTACAAAATCATTTTCAGCGGATGGAAACTTATTAGGTTATGTTGATAACATTTCGTGAACCCCAGTTTTACAAAGCTTTCTTGATTGTGGTCAAAATGCATTGTATCGTTACGCATTACACAGGAAAGAAATCAGATGAAATACACTTATTATTCTAAATATTTTTCTACATTATTCTGCGCACATCTCTAGATTTTACATTAATCTACTACATGTCTTCGTCTGTCTTCGTACATGTCCTGCGCTTTCTAAAACGTCTGTATTGTCCATCGGGGACAATAGAAATCGAAGCTGCCGGGGCTGTTCTACTGCCGTGACCACATGGCGCGTAATTTTTGAAATCATGGTCGATTCGATCTCGGTATTGCCCTAGGATAAAATTAATAACTCGGTTCGCGTAATATTCCGGTACATCAGGATAATCGATATTTTTTTCTTGGCGACCTTTTTTTGGTTACCTTTTTGTTTTTGGTCATCGATAATTTTTCTCGGATAATCGATTTATTTTTTCCGGTGACCTTTTTTCTTTTTTTTTGGTCGCTTAAAAAAGCTTATTCCTCTTACATTTTTGAAAAAATAATATCGATAAATATCGATATATCGATGTATTTCTCAATGTATATCGATTATTTTCGATACTTTTTTAAAATATCGATACGATATATATCGATATATTTTTTTCATTTACCCATCCCTATTTTTTTGCATAACATAGATTTTTATGAAACGGATGTCAATCTGTCAAATTTAATTTTGACAGTTGGGAAACGAATATAATTTCCCTAGTAAGATGTCAGTTAAAATATAGTATTAATTTCTATTGGTGAAAATCTGCTTGGATGTGATAAGAATGACCTTGAATATAATTTCTCTAAAATCAAGTGAAAATATAGACTCACATGAAATTCAGATTCACTGTAAATTACGCACCCTATTTCGCAGGTTGTGAATCAAACGCCCACCCTGTAGACTGCCCTGCTCCCTGCGAGAAGTCCTGTCACCTCATCCCCTTGCCCGGATGTACTGTTGATTGCTCCGTGAAGACATGCCAGTGCTTACCAGGATATGTCAGAGAGAATAATACGTGCATACCTAAATCTAAATGCAGTAAGTTTGATGATTTTTTTTTATTTATACAAATTTGTATATAAAACTGACTCTCTGTTTTACACAATCCTACACTGTTTGACCGATGTGAACAAAATTTGTACAAAACATATGTTATACTGGATAACTGGATGCTCTAGAAATTAATAAAGCAATCAAAAATATAAATAACCTAATAAACATTCAAATACTTGCGCCATCCCCATTATTAAAATAAGTATTATTGTATGTAAAAATTAATTACAGTTGTATATGTCAATAAATAACTACCCTCCCCTCCACCATCCCTTTACTTTCTATTTGTCGGTCATATTGATTTACAATTAGTTCTAATATTGCCTCTGAAGATGATGGTTGTGCCCATCGAAAGCGCTCAGTTATATAAATAACTCAAATAAGTCGAATAAAACATTGTTTATAAACTATTGTGTTAATCATGAACTTCCACTCTATAAACGAAACAACGCTTAATTTATGTAATTATTATATCGTATTATTCTGACGAAATAGTATGATTATATGTACTCATATTAAAATATGAATTGTATAAAAAAGATTTTGAAAGGAATATTACGAGATGCATACATATTTATTTTATTTTATTTCACATAAATTCAAGATAAGTATAATTTATGTCAACATACTGATTGCCACTACTGTCTGTTACCCTATCTATTATCTAGATTACCACTGTCATGGGCCTAATGAGGTGTACTGTAAGTGTAAGAATCCCTGCCCCGAAACTTGTGAGTCCATCCATAGTCTTCTGCCCCCTAAAGCTTGTATACCCCCTAAGCCCTGTCCTGGAGGTTGTGAATGCAAGAAGGGGTACGTGAGGAACAAGCACCATGTATGCATCAAAAAAGAAAAATGCCGTAAGTTTCTTTAAATCTTACTTTTATATTTAGTGAAATAATTTATATTTATTTACATTACTTTACAGCTTAATCATTTACATGCTCTTTTTTCAATAACTATGCCAGAAATGGCACTGCTTATAAATCTATCTAAGATAAGTATAAACAAAGATTTATTTAAAAATTGTCTATCGTATTTTGTGTGGAAAGTTAATTTAAAACTGACTAACTGACGGGCTGTCTTGATAAGACTACTGCTAACCTCTGCAAATCCTGAGAACGAGACTTATACCATAGCATTGCATCTATAGACAAACCAGGCTGACATGATCTGCTTATTTTATTAGCACTATCAAATTTATAAGGTTTTTTTTAATTTTTTTAATTTTTTTTTTTCGGATATAATAACTAAAATACTTTCAATTAAACTATTGTTATCAGATAGTTTAAACAAATAGTGACAGGGGATTTCTGGGATCTCAAAATCTCGGCCCAGTTTAGGGTATTTACGATTCCCGGGTATGTCCAATTCTGAAGTTTATTGACTTCGGGATACCAAAATTGCATCAAGACTAAATGATGAAACATTCTGTGTTTTCACTCTTTTATTAATAACAATAAAATTGTTTGATATTCAAATTGTTGTTTCTCAATTTTCATTTTTTGTTACAAAATTTTATACTACGAGTACCTACCTACATACTTAGTTGTGATGGATCTTTTCTTATAAATGTAACTTATTAAGCAAATTAATGCAAATAAAAAAGAAAATAAAAGACTGATTCCAGAATCAACAGACTGGAATCGTGAAATATAAGTTTGCAATATTGACTTGGGATCGGATTTACTAATTGTAATGTAGGATACTTAATGTACTCCACAGACTAGCTTATCAGAAAATAAATTAAGCGTTTGCTTTAATACATATTTTTCTAGTTGTCCATACACAACATCACAAAATTGCAGTCATATCTGATTTTACATTTTGATTTCAGCAATTGATTGTGGAGATCCCAATAAGGAGTTCTTGAAGTGTGGCTCGGCCTGCCCTCCGACTTGTGATGAAAGGAAACCACACTGTTCCAAAAAATGTAAAAAAGGATGTTTCTGTAAAAAAGGATACATTCTCAATTGTAAAGGCAAATGTGTATTGCCAAAAGCTTGTCCTTAGGTACTAGTTTTATATTTGCTTAAAGCTTACATTTTCGACATTTTGAAATGCAATCAGCATGATGGTTTATGTATTTGTTTTCAATATTTTAATAAATATTAAGAGTCTTATAATGTTAAAACATAATAAAGAATGTGTACTTATGTTTTTGTATTCTTATAGTTTCACCGAAAGAAATCATCTGACAGTGATTTCTGTTTGCTATGTCCTGATCATAACTACAGTTCATACAACTGTGTTGTGGTTCATAGGAGCCTTATATGAGGCCACAGTGAGTCTTTGGAATTAGAAAACAATCATCTGTTTTATCAACTCAAAAGTTTATAATGCTAGCAGAAATCAATATATATATATATATTGCGATGTAGTGGGGCCGACCCGCCCGGAGAATTTTTCGGTTATGTTGGCGGCGTAAAGCCGTGAGGTTGCCCGGCGTGTTTTTTCACAAGATGGCAGCCGGCGCTATGAAGGATGGTGCCGACAAGCTGACGGCGCGTTACTGTTAAAATCTGAACGGGTCCAGATTCGTCGCTAAACGAGTTGTTTCTGGTACGTTTTTACTCAGCAACCTATTTTCATCTCCCCTGTGTAATATTATGTGCATATTTGTAATGACGGATCTTACACAGGACCCGTTCCGCTTCCGTGTTCGGAGCGTTCGACCAGAGATTGGTCGGACATCCGACACACAGAGCAACAATGAGCCTCGGGATGGGGTTAGGCATGGATAATTCGCTTAATCATCGAGATTGAGGAGGATCCGCTTGCAGCTGGGCTGTGGCGGTGAGGAGCTGTCTCTAATGGCGGCTGGCCGACGGATCCGTACCTTTGCCGCGGGTCCCGTGGTCAATGGCGAGACTGATTTCCCCGGGCGAAGGCGGACGCCGTCGGAGAATTATGTATAATGGTCGGCGTGCACGACCAGAGGCTTCAAGTGGGTATCCGTAACATCTTATTCACGCTAGTTTAACTCCCGGTTTCTGCGAGGAGTTCGATCAAGAAGGATGGGCATCCCGGCCATCTTCGCTTCGACGTCCAAGGAAACCGTATTTGTTGTGCTTCGAAATCTAGAACTTTATTGTAGTGAAGAGTAACTCTCAGTGTCTACCTGTTTCTTTTGGGTATTCGTCATATTGGAACTTTAGGAGCCTTGAGCTCGGTTTTATTTTAATTATAATGTTGTAGCCGTCGGCCAACGGAAAACGATGATGAATTTCTCTAGTATTGATTATTTTCTCTTGACATAGTGTGCCTCTCGGCGGTAAATTCCTCCCCCTATTGTTTTATTATTGACGTCGGGACGTCTGTGCCCGTCCCGAGTCATATTCAATTTATATAATATAATTTATCTGGATACCTGATGCGGCTGAGACCGCTCCCTGTATATAGTAATTTTAATCAAATTGTATTTCCCAGTAGCTACAGTTTTTACTGATTTTGGTTTCCCGAGATCCTGGTTACACACACTTACGAACACAATACGCTAACGATGACCATAAATACACACCAGCATGAGATGGCATTATATATATATAAAGAAACCCGTGTTTCCCTATCCGCCAAGTTTTCTCCACAACCAGATATTACCACCCCCTGGTGGTTATGGTGGTGGATAGCCCTTGGTGTCCCATTGAAAATGTGCGAGATTGGTGGGGGTAGCTGAGCGTGGGTGGGAGTGGGTGATGAAAATGTGCATACTAGCACATTGTTTTGTTATGGAAAGGCCGCAAATACTTCAGATTGTTCCAGAATTGGCCCGCCAACTGTGTCGGTAAGTCTAGAAGGTTCCAGAAAAATCCGCTCTAGAAAATTCTGGAAGGAGAAAGTTCTATAAAGTTCCAAACTAAGTGGCGAAGTGTGCCGGTGAATCAAAAATGTTTCAGAATGTCCATTAAAGCTCTAGAAAGTTCTGGAAGGGGAGTGTTCTAGAAGATTACCGAAAATTCTATAAGGCTCCAAACTAAGAGGTGAGACGAGAAGGTTCCAGAAAGTTTGATAATGGTCTATAAAATTCTGGTGGCGGAGTGTGTCTGTGAATCTATAAGGTTCCAGACTGTTCGATAAAGTTCAAGAATGTTCTGGATGGAAAACTTTCTATAAGATTCACGAAAGTTCTATAACGTTCCAAATAGTATGGCGGAGTGTGCCTGTGAGTCTAAAAGGTTCCAGAATGTTCGATAAAGCTCTAGAAAGTTCTGGAAGAAGAACGTTCAAGAAGATTATTAAAAGTTCTGTAAGGTTCCTAAGTGAGTAGCGGAGTATTTCGGTGTGTCCAGAAGGTTCCAGAACGTTCACGAAGGTTTTCGAATGCTTTACAAGTTTCTGGAAGCAGAAAGTTCAAGAATATTCTATAAGTTTCCAAACTGAATGGCGGAGTGTGCGGGTGAGTCTAGATGATTCTATAATGTTCGATAATGCTTTAGAAAATTCTGGAAGGAAAAGGTTTTAGAAGATTCCCCAAAATTCTATAAGGTCACAAACTGAGTGGCAAGATGTGTCAGTGAGTCTAGACTAGAAAGTTCTTGATGTTTCTCGAATGCTTTGCAAGGTTCTGGAAAAAAAACGTTCCAAAAGGTTCCGTTGGCGGAGTGTGTCGGTGAGTCTAGTAGAAGATTTCAGAACGTTCGATAAAGCTGTAGAAAGTTCTGGAAGGAGAACATTCTAGAATATTCCCAAAAAATCTATAAGGTTCTAAATTGAGTGCGGAGTATGTCAGCGAGACTATAAGATTCCAGAACGTTCGATAAAGGTCTAGAAAGTTCTGGAAAGAACGTTCTAGAAGATTAACGAAAGTTCTATAAGGTTCTAGACAAAGTGACGGAGTGTATCTGTGATTCTATAAGGTTCCAGAACATTTGATAAAGTTGTAGAATGTTCTGGAGAGAGAACGTTGTAGAAGAATCTTTATTCTTCTAAAGAATGTTCTCTTACGTTCCAAACGTCTAGAAGGTTCCAGAATGTTCGGTAAAACTCTAAAAATTTCTGGAAGAAGAACGTTCTAGAAGATTTTTAAAAGTTCTATAAGGTTCTGAGTGGCAGAGTAGTCGGTGAGTCTAGAAGGTTCTAGAACGTTCATTAAGGTTCTCGAATGCTTTGGAAGGTTCCGGAAAGGGAAAGTTTAAAAAGATTTTATAAGGTTCCGAACCCAGTGGCTGAATTCATCGGTGAGTCTGGAAGTTTCCAGAAGATTAAGAGAAGGTTCCAGAATGCTCTAGAATGTTCTGGATGGAGAAAGTTTCAGAAAGTTCTATAAGATTCCAAACTGAATTGCAGAAGGTGTCAGCGAGTTTTAAAGGTTCCGGAAAGTTCTAGAGGGTTCGAGAATGCTCTAAAAAGTTCTGGAAGGAGAAAGTTCTACAAGCTATCAGAAAGATATATAAGAATCTTCAAGTTTGTGTTTACTGGGGTATTATGCCGTGTTGTTACGACCTTTCGGGCCGACGTTTCGGATCCCATTGCAGGGTCCATCATCAGGGCTGATGTGTTGTCTTGAATGTTGGTGTTGTGGTTAAGTATCAGCTTGCAATACCGTACCGAAGTCATGATGTGTTTGTATTGTGTTGTATGTATGATTCATCTGTTGTCTGATCACTATCTCTGCGGAGTCTGCGACGAGAATGACTTTGAAGCACCGGATACCAAGATGTTTTTAATTTGAGACCATCATCTCTATTAATGTTTATCGGATGCTTGTAGATTTCTAGTGCTTCCTTGATAAGACGCGCATGGTGACTCTTAGGCTCTCCAAGGATTTTCGG